>JAJJWW010009338.1:0-157074 GCA_023531295.1 Papaver armeniacum | reverse complement strand
CACTTGTATCGAACCGGAGTAGCTTTTCTAAGAAAATCCTCCGCACCAATCTCGCAGCTATCGCTCCGGACCAAGCTTCTCTTAACAATGCGCTTCAAAGTCATGTATCTGCTGGTGGGTGATGGAGGAACCGTGGAAAATGACAGTATCTGGTCCATTACTTGACTCGCGGCGGACGCCATACGGGTAGCTCCACTCTCTTCATTTCGTACCCACGCTCCAAAGAGTCTTTAATCTTCTTTATTGGAAGGGGAAATGTAAGTACTGAGTCCGGCTTTTCAAGCAATGGGCGCTGTGGATGTCTCTCAAAGGGTTTGATGTGAACAGAGATGAAGTTGGGAGATTTGCGAGTGCCATCATATCTCGCGGATCGCTTGCCTAGGCAAAGGGATGTGGAAGGTGTCGTAATGTCAATGGGCCGAGTGACCGGATTGAACGTTCCCATCCTCGTGTTCGTGCATTTCCCCGATTGATTTCCTCATTCCTCAAGCATTTCTTCGCCTACTGAAGGCCGACGCCGATTGACGTCCGCTTCAACAAGAGTTTTGAGATATAAATCTTCTATAAAAATTCAGAGGATGCAGTGCTCCCTTTATCCGCACATTGTAGTTCTCCTGACAAGTCTCTTTCTTTCCGTGGAGTTGTTTCCCGAGTCCTGGACCATGTTGTCCATCTTTCCCGATCCGTTTGCGATTACGGTTCTTTTGCTTCTCCACTTGTAAAGGTGTGACTCCTAGACCAAGGATCCAACGTTTCTTGCACTGCTCCGAGCTGATGCCTCTACCGAATTCTTCTTGTAATTGTGCTACTATATCATTCAAAAAGGCGAAATGTCTCGCTCCCGCCTTCCCGCATACCTCCTCGACTTGATTTGCCAAGACATCCTCTAGCATTATAACTATACTTCCCATGTGTTTATGAACCGCTCGTGGTTTCCTGATGAGGATGCATCTGTGAGCCGAAACCGGGAGCAACTGGGAATTGGCCTTACAATAACCGACAGATCAATCCTCCCATCGTGGTCGCCAATTGTTTATGGGTGAAAACTACCTCATAATTTGCAATTTGGGGTGTGGATGAGGAATGAATTTAAACCTAAACAAACGCAGACCGCGCGTGAGTGCTGTAGATTCGAGAGATCAATTCTGCAAGTCCGGCCTAAACCAAGAAATGGCCGGTTCCAGACTTGTTTCACAAAGTGAAGGAGATGTAAGACCCAGAGGGAAGAAGATGTTGATAATGTGAAGGTGTAGACTTGCTTATGACTTGCAACAGAGCGAATGTTTACGATTGAAAAGGTGCCTCCGGTGTTTTTCGTTGTTTTTCTCTCGTTTTTCCTTCGCTCTTTGGAAATAAAGAGAACCTATTTATACAAGTCATTGAGTCTTATTCACGTCTCTCGTGTGGAAGTGGAGGAAGTGGAGTGACGGAGAAGGAGTTGTAGCGTCGTGCCACGCACGGCCTTGCCCACTCTCCCGCTGCCACCGCTAACCGTCCATAACTTCCTAACACGTTTGTGACAGTGCTGCACGCACGCCTTAAAACCGCCGCATCAATACCCTAAAGACATGTATCCCCCGCTTGTAACATGATTGATGTCCGGAATGTGTGGATCGTGGATCCACAAAAGGTAAACATGTATCGCTAATGTGAATAACTGCGTTATTCAAGAAGTTGATACTAGAAGTATTGTGATGCGTACGTATCATGGTGGTAAAGTGATGGGTAATGACGCCTCACTGACCAATTAACTCCCGACTAGGTTGTATAACCAGGCTGGAGGAAGCTGGACGGATGAGATGATCTCGAGACACCCATCTCGCGACCGTTACGAAATTAGGTTTTAAGAGGCGCGCAAGACACTCTTCAGCTTGGTTTGGAAACTACATGGGAAGGATTTCGAGAGGACCGACGGCATACGTGTAGACACATGTCAGTGTACACAGCCCATACCTCACGTCTCCATTTAAGGTGCGATCTAGGCTACTCCACCTCGACCCAGAAAGAGGAGTGGTGGAGATCGATTTTGTGATAGGAATTTGATGCCGCAAAAGCCGCCCGCACCATGCCTTTTCCGCGTGCTCCAAGACGGTACCTAACTTGGCCGGTCTTTGCCGGTTGGTTTGACGGAAGATGGTAGGCTGGTGTTCACGCTTACACCTGATTATCCCATGAAAACGGTGATATGAACCACTCAAATCGTCCCGGCTGCTGAGCGGTCGAGATTAGTTTGCGGCTCTGGGAGGTGTGACCACGCAAGTTTGGACGTGCGTTTTGGGATGGTCAGGCATGGCTATGCCTTGGCCGATTAAGTGAGGGGATAGACGTGGCCCACGGTGGTCATGCTGGTATGACCTGGACTCAAGCTAATCTAATCTCAGACCCTCCATTCGTGTCAATGATGGACGCTGTGATGGCTTGAAACCCTAATTTTGGCTTTCATAAATCGTGCGACTCATGCTCCCTTTGGGCGTACGACTGGGACGACCAACCATGGTCGGGTCCCGACCGATTGGCCGTATGTAGGCTGGCCTACGGTGACTGCGTTGACATGCTCGGGCCCTTTGAGCCCAGCATCTACACCCCCTCCATCTATACCGCGAAGATGGATGGCTGAGACGCTTTGCGGCACGTAATATGCCGCAAACTCCTAATTTAGGGCTTCCGTCCATAATGCTGGTATTTGGCCCGACGCTTCGGGCAAGCTAGGCCAATGCACCGACCATGCAAAGGTCGGCCGCGGGTATCTCCATACCAAGCTAGGGGCGATGGAATTTCCGATCCGGGGTCATCCAATCATGCCTTATGGAGTTGGATGATCCGCGATCGAGTCATATCCTAGATCGATACTAGCCAGTCCTGGACACAATCTGCTAGTATAACACACCAGGGCTCAATCGGGCTAGTATAACACACCGAGAGTCAGCTCGCACGGTATTTTCGTACATGGTTTCATTATAAGAGCTGAGGTTCGTGTTACTCGTAAGAGTAACACCCGCCTCGCCATGCCACCGATAATGAGTACCGGAAATACAAGGGCCGATGGGCGAAATTCACAGAAGGATCATGTCACATGCTCCAAACCTCCGGAGGAATTTCATGTATTCGCTGTAATAAAATTCCCTACAATAATGAAGATTATCTTTGAATGTTTTGTAAAAACCCTAAAGAGCCCCGAAAGAACTCGAGAAACTCAAAAAAGCTCAGAAGACTCCAAAAAGCTTTGAAAAGCTTAAATCTATATTTCGTTAAAGAATGATAATAACAAATCCCTACAATAGTGAAGATCAACTTTGAATGTTCTCTAAAAGCCTTGGAAACTCTAAAAACCACCGAAAGATCTAAAAAGCCCTAAAATATCTAAAGAGCTCCGAAAATCTAAAGAGCTCGAAAAACTCTAAAAGCTCTAAAAGCTTTTTAAGTTAATTATATTTTGTAGCACTAGTATCTACTAGCCAGGGGTTTCGTTAAAGCCAACTGAAAGTAACTTAATTCTTTATAAAGAATGATACTAACAAAATTCCCTACAATAATGAAGATTATCTTTGAATGTTTCCTAAAAACCCTAAAGAGCCCCGAAAGAGCTCAGAAACTCTAAAAAGCTCTGGAAGACTTCAAAAGCTTTGAAAAGCTTTAAATATAATTATACTCCGTAGCACCGTGATCTACAAGCTAGGAGATTCGTTAAGGAATGATAATAACAAATCCCTACAATAGTGAAGATCAACTTTTAAGTTCTATAAAAATCCTTGAAAACTCTAAAAACCTTGAACATACCAAAGCATTGAGAGCATTTAAGTGATCTGGAAGTCAATGTTCGAAACTCGCGAAAAGATTCATTATCCTCTAACATCTGGGCATCGCAAATTTTAGCGAGAGCTTCACAAGTTGCAGATAAATGATCATCTCCCAATCCTTGCATGGAATCGGAGAAAACACTAGACAATTGCGCCATAGCAGAAGTAGTCGAGTGATTCTCTTTCGCGGAGGAAGTACCAACCTCATTTTCATCCTCATCAGAGCTCTCACTGGTTTGAGAACTACAATGAGAAGAGGGATGGGTTTTCCGTTTTTTGGCTTTATAACTTTTTTTTAAATAGTCTACAAGTTTTTGGGGTTGTTGTGACCTCTTTTCTTGTAAACTATTCTTTGTAATTTTGTTATATATTAATACAAATTTTGACTTATCAAAAAAAAAAAATGGGTTTTCCGTTTTTTAGAAAGTGGAGCAGAAGAATTGTCCTTGCGAAGAGTGATTTTATTCTTGCCCTTAACCTTCGCAGACTGGGGATGTCTGTTTCTTCAATAACCTTCGCACACGAATGAAGATAAGAAACGAGGCAACAATATTGTTAAAGAATAACAAAGAAAATATTTCTTACTTCATTCGTGATCGATCGAAGTATCGCCAGAAGTACTCGCCTTTGGGTTTCTTTCATAACTCTTCCTCGCTTTGTCAACCCGTAAACTTTGCAAATTCAAGAAACGCTTGTCATCGGGAATATCGCAAAAGCAAAACTCGAAATAGTAAATATACCTCTTTTGCCTTCTCGGGCCACTTAAATTCCCAAGGATGATAGTCTCGCGAGATCCGCAGGAGTACGTGTGAACTCGCGATATAGGGTCCATTCAAAAATAAAGGAACAACCCACCATTTCTCATATTTGGAATGACGAGGAGTACTATTGTTGCCCGAAGTGCCAATCAATATCTTGCATAAGTAGCTTGTCATCGGGCATATTATCTTTTCTTTTCAACCGAGCACCCTAACGAGATTTATCATTTCTCATATTTATTACTTTATAATTTTCAAAAAAGTTTTCCACGGTATACTTCTCAGCGACTATTTCTAAGTTTGCGAATCTAGGATCCTTGACATCATCAGAATATAAAGATCCTTTACCAGTGCCACGGTTGGCGAATTCAAGCATCAGACGGATGCAGTCGCCACTCAATTGATAAATAGCTCGCGAGAATTTCTCATGAGCAAGAATTTCATAGAATAATGGTATCTCGGGATTGTATAGAGGAATGGGAAGGCCTGCGAGGAGTTGACCTAAGCGAGACTATGATTTTCCGATCATCACAGCGATGATCGAAAACAGCTTCTGAGAGAGAATAGACGAAGATTCTTGATCAGGAATGGTTGATAAAGTGAAACCCTTCTCCTGCAAATTCTTTTGAACTTCATTGAAAAGGGGTTTATATGTACGACCAAGTGAAGCCATTATTAGAGTATGGGAATGAATAGAGAATTGAAGATCGAGAGAAAGAAAAAGGGAAGATTTACTGATAGCGAAGCGCAAATTGCGGAAGAAGACAGATTGAAGGAAAGTTGCAGAGGAAAATAAAAGAGAAGAAGAGAAGGGTGAGAAAACTATATATAGAGAGAAGGATTCTCGAGAAAACAAATGCATTTAATGCGAGATGGGACATGAATGGTCAAGAATAAACGGTTGAAAGAAACGTGTCAAGAAAGGAATGGAAGAAGAAACATCTGTAATAAGTTCCGTGTAAAAGTACGTGATTTATTACAGTTAAAGATAAGTTGTTGCGGCATTTCAAAATATTAATTCTCATGACATCAATACTTTGCGAGATCAGAATATCGCGACATCAATACTTTGCGAGATCAATAAACGACAGCATTGCGAAGGTGTCGCGGGGAAATAATATAAATGACGCAATGGATGACGGCAACCAGAACATGAGAAAAGTGTGAAGATTTGGCGAGATTTAGGAGTGTCGCGAAGACGAACACTTATACACTTGCGATACTTCGCGAGTTATTCCCGAAAATAAAGGACAGCTTAGCTGTCATCCACTATGTAATACCCTATATAAAGGGTTGAGTAAGTCTGTTGAAGGAGAGTTCTTTTTGAATTGTTAAGCAAGTCATTAGGAGAGAGAAAATCTAGAGTGATTGTAATTTCTTTAGCTCTGTTCTATCTTCCTTTGTAAACATTTCAAGAAAATAATCAATAAAATTGATAGTTATTCATCTTCAAATGGATTAGTTAAGTAAATTCTATTGAGGGGTGTATTGTGGGATTTCCTGCAACTACAGAGGATGAGCTTTTTAATTATGATCACCCATCCATTTCTGCAGAGGAGAGTGTGCGAATGGATTTGGTGCCTTCTTTTGAAGAAATAAAACAAGCGGTGTTTGATTTGGGTGCTGATTGTGCTCCTGGGCCTCGATGGTTTTTCAGTGTTGTTTTTATAGGCATTGTTGGGAGATAATTCATCAAGCATTTTAGAGTTTCTCAGAGCGCTTTAGGTTTTTCGGAAACATTCAAAGATAATGTTCATTATTGTAGGAATTTTGTTAGTATCATTCTTTATAAAGAATTAACTTTCAGATTGGCTTTAACGAATCCTCTGGCTAGTTGATACTAGTGCTACGAAATATAATTAAGTTAAAGCTTTTTCGAGCTTTTTAGAGTTTTTCAGGAGCTCTTTAGATTTTTCAGAGCTCTTTAGATATTTTAGGCTTTTTAGAGTTTTGTGGTTTTTTAGAGTTTTCAAGGCTTTTTAGAGAACATTCAAAGTTGATCTTCATTGTAGGGATTTGTTATTATCATTCTTTAACGAAGTATAGATTTAAGCTTTTCAAAGGTTTTTGGAGTCTTCCTGAGCTTTTTGGAGTTTTTCACAAATTCTTACAAGGCTCTTTAGGGTTTTTAGAAACATTCAAAGATAATCTTCATTATTGTAGGGAATTTTGTTAGTATCATTCTTTATAAAGAATTAAGTTACTTTCTAGCTAGCTTTAACGAATCCTCTGCTAGTTGATACTAGTGCTACTGAATATAATTAAGTTAAAGCTTTTCGTAGGCTTTTGAGAGTTTTTCGAGTTCTTTAGATTTTTCGTAGCTCTTTAGATATTTTAGGGCTTTTTAGAGTTTTCTGTGGTTTTTTAGAGTTTTCATGGCTTTTGTAGAGAACATTCAAATTTGATCTTCACTATTGTAGGATTTGTTATTATCATTCTTTAACGAATTTCCTAGGGTGCTACGAGGCATAATTAAATTTAAGCTTTTCAAAGCTTTTTAGAGTCTTCCGAGCTTTTTTAGAGTTTCTCGAGCTCTTCCGGGCTCTTAGTAGTTTGTAGGAAACATTCAAAGATAATGTCATTATTGTAGGAATTTTGTTAGTATCATTCTTTATAAAGAATTATGGGACTTTCAATTGGCTTTAACGACTCTCCTGGCTAGTAGATACTAGTGCTACGAAATATAATTAACTTAAAGGTTTTTCAAAGCTTTTTGGAGTTTTTCAGAGCTCTTTAGATTTTTTAGAGCTCTTTAGATATTTTAGGGCTTTTTAGAGTTTTCAGGTTTTTTTTAGAGTTTTCAAGGATTTTTAGAGAACATTCAAAGTTGATCTTCACTATTGTAGGGATTTGTTATTATCATTCTTTAACGAAGTATAGATTTAAGCTTTTCAAAGGTTTTTGGAGTCTGAGTATAATTAAATTTAAGCTGTTCAAAGCTTTTGGAGTCTTCCTGAGCTTTTTAGAGTTTCTCAGAGCTCTTTCAGGGCTCTTTAGTGTTTTTAGGAAACATCCAAAGATAATCTTCATTATTTTAGGGAATTTTGTTAGTATCATTCATTATAAAGAATTAAGTTACTTTCCGTTGGCTTTAACGAATCCCCTGGCTATTCGATACTAGTGCTACGGAATATAATTGACCTAAAGCTTTTTCAGAGCTTTGAAGAGTTTTTCAGAGCTCTTTAGATTTTTCAGAGCTCTTTAGATATTTTAGGGTTTTTAGAGTTTTCAGGGTTTTAAGAGTTTTCAAGGCTTTTTAGAGAACATTCAAAGTTGATCTTCACTATTGTAGGGACTTGTTATTATCATTCTTTAACGAATCTCCTAGCTTGTAGATCCCAGTGCTATGGAGTACAATTAAATTTAAGCTTTTCAAAGCTTTTTGGAGTCTTCCTGAGCTTTTTTGAGTTTCTCAGAGCTCTTTCAGGGCCCTTTGAGTTTTTAGGGTTTTTAGGAAACATTCAAAGATAATCTTCATTATTGTAGGGAATTTTGTTAGTATCATTCTTTATAAAGAATTGAGTTACTTTCAGTTGGCTTTAACGAATCCCCTGGCTAGTAGATATTAGAGCTACAAAATATAATTAACCTAATGATTTTTCGTAGCTTTTAATAGTTTTTCAGAGCTCTTTAGATTTTTCAGAGCTTTTAGAGTTTTCAGGGTTTTTTAGAGTTTTCAAGTCTTTTTAGAGAACATGCAAAGTTGATCTTCACTATTGTAGGGATTTGTTATTATCATTGTTAAACGAATATCCTATCTTGTAGGTCCCTGTGCTACGAAGTATAATTAAATGTAAGCTTTTCAAAGCTTTTTGGAGTCTTCCTGAGCGTTTTTGAGTTTCTCAGAACTCTTTCAGGGCTCTTTAGAGTTTTTAGGAAACATTCAAAGATAATCTTCATTATTGTAGGGAATTCTGTTAGTATCATTCTTTATAAAGAATTGAGTTATTTTTAGTTGGCTTTAACGAATCCCCTGGCTAGTAGATACTAGTGCTACAAAATATAATTAACCTAAAGCTTTTTAAGAGATTTTAAGAGTTTTTCAGATTTTTTTTTGCTAAGTCCAATAGTTTATTAAGAAAAAAAACGTAATTACAAGAATTACAAGCAGGGGACACAAGGCCCCCCTACCCCCATAAACCAAAAGGGTAAAATAAATAGCTAATCAAAACTGAAAAAGATTAAACAGAAAAAAAAAGATTTTAAGAGTTTTTCAGAGCTCTTTAGATTTTTCAGAGTTCTTTAGATATTTTAGGGCTTTTTAGAGTTTTCAGGGTTTTTTAGAGTTTTCAAGGCTTTTTAAAGAACATTCAAAGTTGATCTTCACTATTGTAGGAATTTGTTATTATCATTCTTTAACGAATCTCCTAGCTTGTAGATCCCAGTGCCATGGAGTATAATTAAATTTAAGCTTTTCAAAGATTTTTGGAGTCTTCCTGACCTTTGTTGAGTTTCTCAGAGCTCTGTTAGGGCTCTTTACAGTTTTTAGTGTTTTTAGGAAACATTCAAAGATAATCTTCATTATTGTAGGGAATTTTGTTAGTATCATTCTTTATAAAGAATTAAGTTACTTTCAGTTGGCTTTAACGAATCCCCTGGCTAGTAGATACTAGTGCTACGAAATATAATTAACTTAAAGCTTTTTAAGTGTAGGATCAGAATATCGCAACACCAATACTTCGCGAGATTAATAAACAACTGCGTCGCGAAGGAGTCGCATGGAGGTAAATAAATGACGTAATAGATGACGACAGTCAGAACATGAGGAAAGTGTGAAGACTTGGCGAGATATAAGAGTGTCGCGAAGGCAAGCAGTTGCACATTCGCGAGCATTCGCGAGACACTTCCGAAAATAAGGGACAGTATAGCTGTCATCCACTATGTAATATCCTATATAAAGGGTCGAGTAAGTCTGTTATAGGAGAGGTGTGTAGTGTAGGATTTCCTGCAACTACATATGGATTATTATTCATCTTCAAATGGATTGAATAAGCAAATTCGAGTTAGGTGTGTAGTGTAGGATTTCCTGCAACTACATATGCGCTAGAAACAGGGACTGAACAAGATTGAAGATCGAAGAGTACAATTAAAATCGTTTAAATCAAGAAAATGAGAAAGGAAAATGTTAAATCAGATGAGATAGAGGAGTTAAGAAGTAAGGAAAATAATGAAGATATGGAATACAATTCAATTACAAAAGCAAAGGTTAATGAATTCCACGAAAATATTAGAGGAAGGATACATAAACGAGATTTTGAAGGAAAGAAGATTATAGATGAGGAGAAGACATCGTCTTTGAAGGAATGGGAAAAGCGAAAATAACGTTCACAAACCCAGCAAAATACCTAGAGAAAGTTTGAATCATATATCTCCACTAGTGATCACGATAAATGCAAGCGAAAAAAGAAGAATCAAAGAAAAAGCAATAAGAATGGGAAATAAACAGAATTTTGGTGGATACGGGGAGTTTGGTGAGTATCATGTTTTACCATACATACAAAAAATTAGGATATAAAGATGAAGAAATGAGTTCTCCAAGATATTATATTCATGGTTTTGGAAAATCTATAACAATACCTAAAGGGGAGATAAAATTACGAATTTTACTTGGAGAAATTGAAACACAAGTAACATTAAGTATAGTGGATATGGAATCGCCGTACCACATATTGTTAGGGAGACCTTGGGTACATGCAATTAAGGCGGTAGCGTCAACACTCCATCAGTGTATCAAATTTTCTATGCCGAGTGGAATTGGTGAGATCAAAGGAGATATTGATAAAGGAAGATATATCATCAAATCGAGGTAAAGCATTATGAAGAGCAAGTGAGGAAGCGAAAAGATCGCAGAAAGATGATAAAAGCAGCTAAGAAAGAAGAAGAGTTTAGAATTTACATGATAAGAGCAAAAGAGGGAAAAGGAATACCTGGCGAAATCATGGAAAAAGGAGTGAGTTCGCGAAGGAAATGAGAGGACCAACTCCTATGGGAGAGCCAAAGTCTAGCTATGTCGCAGCGAGAACAAACAAAAGAAGTGAATGTTGGAACCGAGGAGGAGCCTAAAATCTTAAAAATTGGGACTAAAATGGAAGCGGATGAAGAGAAAAGAACTGTTGAGTTGTTGCGAGATTACAAAGACATTTTCGCATGGGATATGGATGAAATGCCCGGTATAGATCCATCTCGTGGCTTGCCATAAATTGGAAATTGACAAGAATGTAAAACCCTTTAAACAAAGAATTAGAAAGATCGCGACAAAGATATCATCCTCAAATAGAAGAAGAATTGCGAGAAAATGTTGGACGCGGAATTATTAGACAAGCAAAATATCCCGAATGGATAGCAAATATGGTTATAGTTACAAAGAAGAAAAAAAGGAATAAGAATTTGTATAGACTTTACTTGATCTAAATAAAGCTTGTCCTAAAGATAGTTTCCGTTACCGGATATTCCGCAATTGGTTGAAGCAGCGGCAGGAAACGAAAGGATATCTTCTCTTGATGGATACAAGGGTTATAATCAAATTCCTCTCGCCGAAGAAGACCAAGAACATACTGCTTTCTTTGCTCCAAGAGGATTGTACTGTTATACAAAAATGCCATTTGGTCTGCGAAATCTTTGGTGCGACATACCAAAGGATGGTGGAGAAGGTGTTCGCGAGATGGATACATAAAACGTTGGAGGTATACGTTGATGATATGTTAATAAAAAGTAGAAAAGCAAAAGACCATGTACAGGATTTGAAAGAAATTTTTGAACAAATGAGGCAATTTAATATCAAAGTAAACCCAGAAAAATGCACTTTTGGAGTTGCCTCTGGAAATTTTTTAGGGTATATTGTATCCAAAGAAGGAATTCAAGTCGACCCAGAAAAAGTACAAGCAGTTCGTGATATGCCAACACCGGCGACAATAAAAGATGTTCAAAAGTTAAATGGGTTGTTAGCTTCGCTAGGGAGGTTCATCTCGCGATCATCTGACAAATGCAAGCACTTTTTCAATATCCTTAGAAAGGGGTCGAAGTTTAAATGGACAGATGAGTGCGAGAAAGCCTTGCAAGGAATAAAGGAACATTTAATGGATATATCAATTTTGCAAAAAGCAGAAGAAGGAGAAGAATTGTTGATCTATCTCGCGATAACCTCGCATGCGTTAAGTGCAGTGTTACTGCGAGTGGACGCGGGAGTAGAAAAACCAATTTATTACATCAGTAAAACTTTCAACGCTGCAGAAAGGAATTACTCAAAAATTGAAAAACTAATCTTGGCATTAGTTTATGCAACATTTAAGCTTCGTATATATTTTCAAGCACATGTTGTCAAAGTGGTGACAAAAGTACCAATAGAATCAGTGATGAAGAATTCAAAGAGGTCGGGAAGAGTTGAGAGATGGAATGCTCAAATAAGTCATTGCAAACTCAAATATGAAATACTATCTTCGCCAAAATCACAGGTTGTCGCAGACTTTCTGGCAGAATTTCCTTTAGAAGAGGATGAATCAGTAGAAGAAATGATGGATGTAGAGGAAGAACATGGAGATCCGAAAGATTTGTTAACGGAACCAAATAGATGGGAAATATTAGTAGATGAATCATCAAATGGAGAAGGAAATGGAATAGGGATTGTTGTGATATCACCAGAGGGTAATAAAATAGCTCTTTCTTTCAGATTGGAGTTTGCATCAACAAATAACGAAACAGAGTATGAAGCTATAATACATGCTTTGCGATTTGCAATAGAAATGAAGCTAGAGAATGTAAGGATTACTAGTGATTCACAATTGGCAATTCGCCAGATAAAAGAAGAATATGCCATAAACGAATTGTCTTTACAAAAATATAAGAAACTTGTTGACGAGTTGTCGACGCAGATACCAAGAATAAAGTGGAGACATATATCAAGGAGAAATAATAGGCTCGCAGACGCTTTTGCCTTTATATCAAGTATGATGACAGATCCAGTTTCGAGAAATATTAAAATACAAACACTCTTGATGCCGTCAATTGACAAAGAAGAAGAACAAGAAACCGATGTGATGGTAGTAGAAGACGGACCACAAACACTCTGCGAAGAAGATTGGAGAGCAGAGCTTCATGCATATTTATTGACAGGAGAAACACCAAGAAATAGATTGGAAACACACAAATTAAAAAGCCGTGCAACAAATTATGAATTAAGAGATGGAGTGCTATACCGACGATCTTTTAACGGGCCTTCACTTAGATGTTTAACAAGAAAGGAAGGGGAAATCATATTGAAGATGTTGCATAGTGGGGATGCTGGTAATCACAACGGTGGAAGATCCTTAGCATATAAAGCAAAAATGCAGGGTTACTATTGGCCATATATGCATGAGGACGCGAAACAAGTGTCAAGGCGTTGCGAGGATTGCCAAAGGCATGGGAAGAAAATACATGCACCAGGAGCTCCGTTAAATTCTTCAACAAGTGTCTGGCCATTTGGAAAATGGGGTTTAGACATTGTAGGACCATTTTTACCAGGAACGGGACGGAGAAGATTTTAATCGTCGCAATGATTATTTCACAAAATGGGCAGAGGTGAAAGCGGTACAACATATTCGCGATAAGGATGTTTTTACTTTCATATTTGAGAACATTATATGCAGATTTGGGATTCCAAAGACAGTTGGTATCCGACAATGGGAAACAGTTCGAAGGACAAAATATAGAATTGCTTTGCTTAATGCATTTCAGATACGATGTGGGAAATCAACTCCTCTATACCCGCGAGGCTAATGGTCGAGCGAAGCAACAAATAAGACAATCACAGACATATTGAAGAAAAAGTTAGAAGGATACAATAAAGGATGGTGCGAACAAGTACCCAATACGGTATGGGCTTATAATACAACTAGAAGAGAAGCTACGAGGCATGTCTCCTTTTGTTTAACATATGGAGTTGAAGCTGTACTCCCGACAGAAGTTAAGATTCCAACTACGAAGAAAGAAGCTTGGGAGAAAAATCTCAGTGCGGGTAACATCTTAATCAAGTTAGATGAACTAGAAGAAAAAAGAGAGAAAGCACTACAACATATGGAGAATTATCAGCGAAGATTGGCCAGAGAATATAACAAGCGTGTCAAGATACGTGAATTTCAGCCAGGTGACTTGGTGCTGCGAGAAACACCTATATATCAGCGAGAAAATGGTGGCAAGTTGGCAAGAAAATGGGATGGACCTTATATTATCAAGGAGATAGTTGGAACAGGGGCATATAGATTAATGGATCCTGAAGGCAAAGATGTAGGGCAAAAACTAAATAGGCCATGGAATAGGTTATATCTTAAGAAATATTACCCATAGAAGATGGGAGAAATGGAAGGAATCTGTGATATAATGTTTTTGAAACAGATAGATTGCGAGATCAAAGGAAATAAAGCAAGATTGTGCGATAGCTTCGCAAACAGAATGAATGCTTGAATGAATTAACAAATATGAATGAGTGAGTGAATGGGACGAACCTTTATGGCGTACACCCTAGTTCGCGAATGATATTTCGCAAGAGGCAAATGTAAGACCTAACGTACGTCATATAAGGGGGTATCTCTTAACATGGCTCAGAGTGGAAGGTTACACCACTCCGAAACCTGGGTCATGGAGATTTGAGGCCCATAAAAGCCTATCCTGGGAGATACCTTGGATTTCCAACTATATATAAGGTTATACCACTGGTTGGGCGCCCGAGGGTCTCTTCCAAGGAGTGAGTGTATGACCAAGGCGCCGAGGTACACGGTTGAGTCAAGAGTGCGGGGAGCATGGAACTTCCTTACCACTCTTGACAAGTCTTGGCACATGCTTTCACTCGGCCCAAGAAAACTCCACTTAGGGTGCAGTCTCGTAACCATAAACCATATAGGTATAAGGGATAAGAGGCTGCGAAACAAAGCGGTTGTTGTTAAGACCGGATGGGAGGAGCTAGTCTTGTATGGCCGATGTACGCCTCCTTGAAGGGGCAACCAGGAGAAGATAAGGGCGGCACCCTCCATTAGGGAGGATAAGTGTCAAAAGACGCAAATGTCACGAGGCTTTATTTTCGCAAGAGAATTTAGGCTTGTCATATTTGTGCAATGATCCTGCAGAGGCAATAATACTAACGCGAGGGTAAGACGAGATCAATGGGTTTTTACATGAAAGTGTAAGAACGTCCTGCGATTTCGTCGCAAAGAAGACCGCAATGTCACGGGATTTTATGGTCGCAAGAACGTTTAAACCTGTCATATTGTCGCAAATATAATGTCTCCTGCAGAGGCAAAAATACTTAAGAAATGATAAGACAAGGTCAATGGGTCATTACATGAAAATGTAAAGACGTCCCCTGCGATCTTGTCGCAATGAGGGGTGGCAAAATAAGACCTTTACTTAGGAAGGCAAAATAAGACCACACAAATAATGATAAGGCAAGACCAATGGGTCATTACATGAAAATGTAAAGACGTCCTGCGATCTTGTCGCAATCACAGCATTTAAGAAAGATCTTTAAACATTTTGAATATAGGCAAACTAGATCTTTTCATCCCAACAAAGATTACAACAAAAGACTTAATGGAAAATAAAGGTATTGCTTGATAAGGTGGCGAGATGAGTTCTTATAATAAGAAAGACAGAGAAAATAATTCATCCAAAACCGGACTTAATTCTTTACAATCAAAAAGAAAAGTTCAACAAGATTACAAAGAAACTTAATTCTCTATATCAATATTCTCACCAAGGAGTTGGTAAAGATTCTTCAACAATCTTGTCACCTTCACCCTCACCAAATAAGGGTTTTCATCGGAGATATTCTCGCAAGGTTCCTTATTGATAACTTCATTATTAGCGAGATCTTCGCACTTTCATAATCGTAATCACCGTCGGGAGAGTTGGGTACTTCATCATCTTCAACTTCCAATGGTTCAACATAGACAGGATCAAGGGATTTAGAAAGTAAAATATTATTCACAAGAACTTCGCTTTGGGAGGAAATTGACGAAGAAGTGCTTTGTATGATTTCTACTGGATATCTTTAAAATGATTAAGGTAGTTAAACCTCCTTACGGCTCGGTCGCGAGATTGGGCAAGGGAAGCAACTAGAGTTGCATTTTCCTTGCGAATTTTAGCATGCGCCGCTTCCAAAGTAGATAGAGAAGAGTGAAGATTTCTCTCAGATTCTGCAAGAGTAAAGAAAGACATTAACTTTATAAGATGGAAAGTGGTATATAAAATTAGAAAAGAAAAATAATGGAAAAGGCAGTCAAATCTTATGACTACCTTCCTTCTGCGAGATAAGATATTGAGTAAGGGCCAAGCAATTATTCCCCAAGTTTTCCATGGAATTATCAAAACCATCACCAACAAGACCTTTTAACCGCGAACGCAAGCTCTTTTCGTTAGAAATCAATAACTTATTTTGCTTCGCAAGGGAAGAATGGGATTCTTTTAACTTGGTATAATCATCCTTGAGTTGGTTTGTTTTAACACTTAGATTCACTCTATTCGAATAAGTTTATCTCTTTCAAAGGGTAGTATCTTCAAGTTTATTTTTCAGTAGGCAATTAGACTGTTCTTGCTCATTCAATGCTTTTTTACAAGCATCAAGTTGTTGCGAGAATATCGCCACCTTATCCAATAAAGCTCGCTTCTCTTGAGATAAAGTTCCATTTTCATCTGATAAGGTTTCCAACTCCAAATTAGATTTATTCAAAGCATATGAGAGACGCGACACTTCATTACTTAATAATTCTTGGTTTTGAACTAAGCAGATGTTTTCTTGAGAAAGATTATTTATTTGATCCATAGAAAATGTATGGAGATTATCTAAACGATTATATTGCTCCATCCAGCGTCTCTTTCCATTCGAGTTTCTTCTACAATATATTCCGTTGATATATCTCCATCTTACGTTTCGTGCAAAACTTGAGATGCGAACCAAGTTTTTTTTTTTTTTTTTTTAAAAAAAAAAAAAAGGGGTTTTTTTTTTTGGTAAGTCCAGCAAAGTATTATGAAGAGGGGGGGGGGGGAGGAGAGATACCTTTTAATTCTTCATTTTTCTTGCGAAGGTTATCGCGATCCAGCAAAGTATTATAGATTATTCTTCAAAGTCTTAATTTCTTGTTCTAAGGATACTCGCGATATCGTATCGGAACCAAAATATTTACCCAAAGATTCGAAAACACTAGATCTGGTGGGATCGGCGGAGGCTTTTTAACATCATTCATGGTATCTGATAAAATTTTAAAAGCTATATCCATCCCTTCCAAATTTTCTTTGCTAAGAGAGATAGATTTTGAGGAAGAAGAAATAGTAGAGGAAGAAGGAAAAGTTGAATCACCCATGGTTATAAGACCGCCAATTGGAGAAACCTGATCAATAGGTGGGGGCGAGGTTAAAGTAAAAGTGGGAAGAGGTGTGTCCTGAAGAATTTCATTCACAGAAAATTCAGGGATTGATTTATCCTGCGATGATATCGTAGGGAATGGTACATTATCTTGCGAAGAGGTCGCTACAGTAGGAGATTTTCCTTGTGAAGATACTGTAGGGAAAGTAGAATGCTTGAATCCCGAAAGGAAACAAGATGGGAGAAGCGGCGAAGCATCAGGTTTATTATGGCGAAGCCTTTTGGGAGATCTATCATCATTCTTATCATCCTGCGAATAATAAATCAATTGAGAAACAGAGGCAATAAAATTGCTATGAAAGGAGTAAATATTTCTAAAATACCTTACTACTCGCAGGCTGTTTTTTGGAAGCGAGAGACTTCAGTTGCGAAGAAGATTTTGGTTGCGAACCAGTAGGGATGTTAGGGTTCACCACGGTAAACTTAGAACTGGGTTTATTCTTGCTGGAAAAAAAAATGGTGAAAGAAACATCAAAAGAAGAATAGAATCAAGATGAAGTAATTTCAATAAGGAAGATCAATCAAGAGAATAGTCAAAATCAATGAAATTAACGAACCTGGATGCCATGAAAACGATAACAGAAAGATAATAAAAAGAAGACGATGAAGATGAATAGCAGGAAATAGTTGCAGACGATGAGGAAGATAGAGAAGAAGAGAAAGAATGTTTTTCACAGGCAGTTTTCCTTTAAATAGAAGAAAAAAGAGTGACCGGATAACATTAAATATACCGGTAAAAGGAGTAATTTTAGACACGTGTAAACGGTCATCCCAAGATTCAAGGAATTAAATTGAAATAGATTTCTGTGGGAAATTGAAAATATATTACTTCTTGTTCACTTCGCAAAGATTCGGAACTTCGCAAAAGAATAGAGGCAAGTACGTACTTTTCAAGTCCAAAGATTCTTTCACTCGTTCCTTCATCAACAAATGTCAAAGATCACCACGATAACAAATTTTTCCTTAAAAATCGCTCTCCAAGCAATATTCAAGGAAAAAGAGGCAAGATGTAGGATCGAATATCGCAACACCAATACTTCGCGAGATTAATAAACAATCTGCGTCGCGAAGGAGTCGCATGGAGGTAAATAAATGACGTAATAGATGACGGTCAGTCAACATGAGGAAAGTGTGAAGACTTGGCGAGATATAAGAGTGTCGCGAAGGCAAGCAGTTGCACATTCGCGAGCATTCGCGAGACACTTCCGAAAATAAGGGACAGTATAGCTGTCATCCACTATGTAATATCCTATATAAAGGGTCGAGTAAGTCTGTTATAGGAGAGGTCTCTTTGAATTGTTAAGCAGGTCATTAGGAGAGAGAAAATTAAGAGTGATTGTAATTTCTTTAGCTCTGTTCTACATTTCTTTGTAAATCTTTCAAGAAAGCAATTAATAAAACACATTATTATTCATCTTCAAATGGATTGAATAAGCAAATTCGAGTTAGGTGTGTAGTGTAGGATTTCCTGCAACTACATTAAGAGCTCTTTAGAGTTTTTCAGAGCTCCTTAGATATTTTAGGGCTTTTTAGAGTTTTCAAGGTTTTTTAGAGTTTTCAAGGCTTTTTAGAGAACACTCGAAGTTGATCTTCACTATTGTAGGGATTTGTTATTATCATTCTTTAACAAATATCCTAGCTTGTAGATCCCATTGCTGCGGAGTGTAATTAAATTTAAGCTTTTCAAAGCTTTTTGGAGTCTTCCTGAGCTTTTTTGAGTTTCTCAGAGCTCTTTCAGGGCTCTTTAGAGTTTTTAGGGTTTTTAGGAAACATTCAAAGATAATCTTCATTATTGTAGGGAATTTTGTTAGTATCATTCTTCATAAAAAATTGAGTTACTTTCAGTTGGCTTTAACGAATCCCCTGGCTTGTAGATAATAGTGCTGCAAAATATAATTAACCTAAAGCTTTTTCAGAGCTTTTAAGAGTTTTTCAGAGCTCTTTAGATATTTTAGAGCTTTTTAGAGTTTTCTGGGTTTTTTAGAGTTTTCAAGGCTTTTTAGAGAACATTCAAAGTTGATCTTCACTATTGTAGGGATTTGTGATTATCATTCTTTAAAGAATCTCCTAGCTTGTAGATCCCACTGCTACGGAGTATTATTAAATTTAAGCTTTTCAAAGCTTTTTGGAGTTTTCCTAAGATTTTTAGAGTTTCTCGGAGCTCTTTCAGGGCACTTTAGTGTTTTTTGGGTTTTTAGGAAGAATTCAAATATAATCTTCATTATTGTAGGGAATTTTGTTAGTATCGTTTTTCATAAAGAATTAAGTTACTTTCAGTTGGCTTTAACAAATCCTTTTTTTTTTATAAGTCAAAAATTTGTATTAATAGATAACAAATTTACGAAAGTTAATTTGCAAGAAAATAGGTCACAGCAACCCCAAAAACTTGCAAACTACTTAAAACGAAAATAAGTAACATTTGGATATTCAACTGAAAGCAAAAAATTTGGTCTTCCATCATAATGTATACGCTCTTCATTACCAAGTGAACAACCTCTTTTTGCCATTGCATCAGCCTAGAAATTCACCTCCCTATAGGTATGAATAAAACTGATAGCATCATAATGTCTGCAAACTTTCCTCCACCTTTGTAAAGCAAACCAAGGCAGATTGTTATTCTTCAAAGCTTCAAAAACACTTGAAGAGTCAGACCTTAAGCAAATGCGCCTGAAACCCCATCTTACAGCCCACTCCATACCTATGTTTTAAAAGGCGAGCGCCAAAGGCGCACTAGGCGTTGGGTTGGCGCCTGGGAAAAAAAGGCGCCCAGGCGCCAAATTAAGCTTAAATCTTAATTTTTCTAAAAAAAAGGCGTTCGCCTAGGGCGCCTTAGACGCCAAATTTTTTTGATAAGTCAAAAAATTGTATTAAGCCAGAAAATATTTACAAGATAGTTAGTGAGAAAAGAGGTCACAGCAACCCCAAAAACTCACAAAACTATTTAAAACGAAAATAAGTTACATTAGGAAATTCAATTGAATGCAGAAAAATTGGACGACCAACATAATTAATCCTTACACCGAGTCCAATAAACACCCACTCTTCGCCATTTTATCCGCTGCAAAATTAGCTTCACGATAAGTATGCTCGAAACTTATAGAAGCGTAATGACTCCTAACCTCCACCCATCTTTGCTTTGGGCAAACCATGGCAAATTGTCTTTCTCCAAGGCTGCTAACACACTAGCCGAATCTGACCTTATCAAGATGTTATGAAAACCCCATTGAACTGCCCATTCAAGACCAATTAGAATCGCATACAACTCAGCCAAATAGTTTGAAATAACTCCAAGACCAATACACATTGCCCCAATAACTTCACAATTCGAATTCCTAGCAACAACTCCTGCTCACCACCCCTGGTTTCCCTAGAAGCCCCATCGCAGCAAATCAAGAGTTGATTATGTGCGGAGGATACCAACAACATTCCACAGGCTGCACCACCTTCACTCTACGGTATTTGACTCTAAAGAAATTCAGAATCCGGAGATCCTCTACATGTTGAACATAAACCCCTTCAAACGAGTTGAGTATTCAATAATTAGATTAAGAACACGCTGCTTGAAAAAACTCCAGCACGGCTTCCTCTTTTCATACACCATCTTGTTTCGCTGATGCCAAAGCTCCGAACGCAACACCAAAATGGACACCAACCACAGGTCTTTGACCATTCTACTACAGCCTTTGGCTACTTTGTTAGCTGAATCAAATTGTAACACGGTTGAAGATGAAAAATACCGCCATCCACTTTGCCCGAGGCTCGTTTTGCAAAGACAACTCCATAGAACATGTTCCAAAGACTCCTCATCATTTTGGCAAACACAGCACCTAGATGGAAGAGCAATTTTAAACCTACTTTTGACTTTGTCGAGAGTTGCACAAGCACCCCTTACAAACTTCCAGTTTGAGCGGCCAAAGAGGGTGCACTACGCTCCTCCACAACAGCCTCGCTTCCTCCCGACTGGGTACTTATTACGCACAAGACCCCTTGCAGATTTTACCGAGAACAAGCCCTTTAAATCTGGAGTCCAAATCTTCTTGTCACCCCCGTTGCGGCGCCTTGGTAAATTCTCCAACACTACACCAGCATTATTGAGATCATGAGAATACACGCCCTCCAACTGCCAATGATCCTGCACAATAATGTCACTAACTCTTGCATTCCTATCAAGGTCAGTGCGGTTCAATACTTCACCAAAGCGACAGCTCCATACCAAACATCATAAAAAGCGAAGTTGCTCTCCCATCACCAATCAACGATTTAGTATTCCTCATAACGTCATTGTGAACCCAACGAATCCCAGGAAGAATCGTGGATTTAACACCAGTTAGCTTCAGCCTACCGTCCCTACAAGTGAATTTTGTTTCCAAAAATCTAGCCCATTTCTTCCCAGAAGCTTTTATACTCCACCACAATTTCATAATCGAGCTCTATTCATAGTTCTTAAACTCGTAAGACCAAGCCCCCTTCACGCACCGATCTGCACACTTTGTCGTGCCCGACAACAAAAGCTCTAGACAAATTTGAATCCCCCGTCCAAAGGAAATTTCGAATCACTCTTTCACATTGATTCACAAATTTAACAGGCCATTTATACACAGCCATGTTATGAATCACATAGCTCGAGAGAACTGTCTTGACAAGAACCACACGATCTTGAAAGGAAAGCATCTTACCTTTATAGACTGAAAGCTGGTCCTTAAGCTTGTCCACAACATTGCTAATATGACTGTACTTCACCACTCCAGGCATCACTTTAACCCCCAAGTAACGATCCGGGAAAGAAGTAATTTCCATGCCTAAGTAATTCACAATTGAATGACGTCTACTTAAAGACCCTCCTCCAAAATAAATTTTGCTCTTCTCCCTACATACACGCTGACCGAAGCACGTTGATAGTCATCCAGAAGCTTCACCAAATTTGTCAGGCTCTTCATATTACCCTTGCAAAAGATCATAATATCATCTGCAAAAAATAAATGAGTTGGAGCAATACCATTACGCCTCACCATATGAGTCATGCTCTTATTTTGAAAAAGTTTAGTGATGTTCCTACTCAAAACATCTTCAATCAAGACAAAAATAAGAGGAGAAAGAGGATCCCCTTGACGCAAACCCCTATTAATCTTGAAGAAACCCTCCTGGACTCCCATTAAGAAGAATAGAAATTCTAGCAGATTTCAGAATATTGTGAATCCAAATACACCAATCCTCCGAAAAACCATATCTTTTAAACACCTCCAACACAAAAGACCAACTCACTGTATCGAAAGCTTGAGAAATATCAAGTTTTAGACCCAGGTTACCATCCTTCCTTTTAATGTGCAGCTCATTCACCATCTCCGAAGCCAAACTGATGTTTTCATGAATATTTCTTCCCTTCATAAAAGCCACTTGTTCTTCCGAGACCAAATTATCCAAGACCTTACCAAGTCTAGTAGCCAAGATTTTTGTGAAGATTTTGAAGAAAAATTACTTAGCCCAATTGGCCTAAACTTCCTTAAACTATCCGCTCCTCTTACCTTTGCAGCAGAAGAATGAGACTAGAATTAGTCCCATTTGGAATAGTTTTGTTGTTCCAGCAAAAAATAATAGCATTTGAAAGATCTTGATGAATTAAATCCCAACAATGTCTATAAAAACACCCCGAGAAACCATCCGGACCTGGAGCACTATCTGCACCTAGATCAAACACCGCCGCCTTAATTTCTTCCAGAGAAGGAATCGAGTCCATCATCTGTCTTTCCTCAAGAGAAATAGAATTATGGTCATAATCAAATAAGTGATCATTAATCTGAGAATCTTCCCCATTAAATTTGTTCTCATAATAAGAAACCACATGGTCTCTTAATTGGTCCGGATCTTGAATTAGAGACCCATCATCAGCTACCAACTCCGATATGGTATTGGCGCTTCTACGAATGTTGATAGAATTATGGAAGTACGAAGTATTACTAGAACCCTCCAAAATCCATTTGTTGCGAGATTTTTGTTTTAACATAATATTCTGCTGTAAACGCACTTCATGGACAGCCACCAAAGCATCTTTCAACATATTTTGTTTAGAAATATCAAAAGGATCCTCATCTGAGCACCTACTAGCCACCTCCACTTTCAACTGGGCTTGCTTAAGCCTAGCATTCACATTACCAAAAACTGTTGATTCCACAACTTCAAAGCCTCCTTCAGTCTCTTCAGCTTGAAAGGAAAAATAAAATCTGGGTTACCGTAAACTGGGGCATTCCAAGAAGCCTCAACCAACTCCATAAAACCAGGATGCGTAAACCACATTTTCTGAATTCTAAAAGGAGCACGTCTCGGCCTAGGAGAAATAAAAGGATAACCAATTAGAGTCGAATGATCAGAAACTTCTCAAGGAAGAGCTTTACACCGCCAATTCGAAAATTTAGTTAACCAAGATTCATTAATAATAGCACGATCCAACTTGCTAATAATTCTTCGCACACCCGATTGACCATTAGTCCAAGTGAATTTAGAACCCAAAGAGTCCGCCTCAAAAAGGCTATTTTCCTCCATCCAATCATTGAATTCATTAATACTAGAAGTAAGAACCTCCCTTCCCCCCTTCTTTTCATCATTGCGAAGAATACAGTTAAAATCACCAATAACCAACCAAGGAGTAGTAGAGTCTGTTGCTGTCAGTTGACTCCATAATCTTCTTCGAAAAGATTGAATATAACTGGCGTGAACAAAAGAAATAAACACTCCTTCAGTACTCACCGTCATTGCCTGCCTAGACATACTTAACACAGAAGGCTCATCAATATCTTCACTCCAAAGTATCCAAAGATTTCCCAAAGAACTTGAGGAAGAATTATGGATAGCCTTCTTAGTAAAACCCGGTAAATTAAGACGTATCATAACACCATCGAGTAATGAATTTTTGGCTCACTATACAAATAATAACCGGCTTAAAAGTTCTAACTAACTCTCGTAACTTCAAACCAAACCTCCACCTTCGCCACCCCATTAACATTCCAATAGATAACCCGCATTAGGAAACTGATTTTTAGACTTATTAGTTAACTTAGGATCCTTATTTAGAACCCTCCGTTGAATAATAGGAGAGAAGCCTTGAGAAACGCGAATTCCCAACTCATTTACCTCGAGTCCGAGTCGACTTGGACACCTGCAAGACTTGCTGTTCTGAATCACTTTGATTTTGTGGCATACACACGCGACCAGGCAATCTAGGATGCTTTGGAACCACCAGCTCGACTGGTATGTCAGACCACTTAGAATCTTTGACACCTGAAGCAACTATCTCTGGTGAGATCTCTTCATCCGAACAATCCTCCCCATGCTCAGAGTGTTGCACTAAGTTGTCTAAACCCAACTCAGCATTCAAAACATCGAACTTGTTGGGAGAAATCACCACCGTTGTCTCAGTTAAAGCATTGTAGATTGGTGTTTCTACAATATTATCAACCACCGTATCTTGATTCTGGAGCGTTTCGACGGGAGTAGAAGGAGTAGTAGCATGGTTCTTATCATTACTAGAGCGGTTAGTTCTTGCCAATTCACCACTCGTTCCTGACTTAGCTTCAGTTGTAGTTTCATCTACTAACAACCTATCAGCTAATGCTCGTTTAAGTAGCTAACGCTTTGTTTGGGTGTCTCAATGACCTCGCCGCCGCACGAAGGTGAGCTTGAGAAGCGGCTAATTCTCCCTCAAGCTGATTGGTATCCTTACCTACAAAGATTCTCCTCAACCTCAATAACTTCCTCGGTGAAGGGACATTCTCAGTAGTGTTCCCACCTGACTTGTCAACCCCACTAGTTCCTTCCTGATTTTTATTCTTCTTGCGATTACGAGATCGCTTCCTACCCTTAGCTTCTTGCCAATCTTGATTTGCCTCAGCTTTATCCTCATCTCCCTTGACAGGTTCATTCGGTTTGGGTTTCCGTCTACACTCGTTATCAGAATGACCAATGATGCCGCAGTGCAAACAAAATTTAGGATGTTTCGGAATCTCTACAGATTGCCAGAAGGTACGACCACCAGCTGTAAGAAGAATCCTGCTAGGAATGTGTTTTGCGAAATCCACATCAACTAATACCGAAGCAAAACTACCAAACTCTAGGTTTAGAGTTCGTTGATCAACTACAATCGGATTTCCCACTGCTTTTCCAATAGAAAGCAAAGATCTCTCCGTCCATAACTCTGCATGAAGACCCGGTAAATGCACCCATACAGCTGCATGAGAAGTATTCTGCCTTTCTGGATCGAAACCAGGGTACCAATCCATCAGACGCAGTTCTTGTTGATTAACATACCATCTTGTGTTACGTATTCTGGACTTTGTTTGTTCATCACGTAACATAATCACAAAGAAACCTCTACTCATTGACATAAACCTAACCGAATTAGGGTTTAACTGCCATTGTGAAACTAGGTTATTCTTCACTTCCAAAACTTCAAGCCCGTGAAGTTTAATCTTGCTATGAAACTATATTCAAAAGGTTTGCAACCTTCTTGGTAAAAATCAGCAGGGATAACCAAAGATGGTTCACCATTAATTAACGTAGGGTTTGGTAAACAATTCACATCAACAGCTGTAGGCTGTATTGTTTGACGAACTTTCACCTTTTCCGCAAATGATTGAGAATTAGTACCATTCTTAAGAAGTAAAACAGGTCCTTCAGCCATCATTAACCCAAAGATTAATCAATAATTGAAGAAAAAAATTGAAAAACGCACAAAAACCTATGAAAAACGCACAGAAATCTTAACATACTATGCCGGAACTATAATATATTTCGAATGTAATCCTTGTCGACGGAACAACGAATGCCGCCTTAGACGCCAAAGGCGCTAGGCGCTGGGCTTGGCGCCTCGCCTTGCCTAGCGCCTTTTACAACATAGCTCCATACCCACAATAATGCCATATAGTTCTGCCAAGTAGTTAGTTGTCACTCCAAGGCCAATAGAAATTGCTCCAAGAACTGCACAACTTGCATCACGCGCCACAACTCCCGCACCTGCAACCCCTGGATTTCCACGCGCACCACCATCACAACAAAGTTGGATTTCATTCATCTCCGGAGGCTGCCAAAAACATTCAATTGGCTCAAATAACTTGACTTTTCGATGCTGCACACGGAAAAAATCAAGTAAAATCAAGTCTTCAGCACTATTTTTCATGAAGCCCTTTAACCTAACAACATAATCTTAAATAAGCTTCAGCACTCTCTTGTAGAACATACTCCAGTTTGCCTTTTTGTGCTCAAAAACCGCTTGTTGCGAACTGCCCAAAGCTCAGACCTGATGAAGAGATTTGCAAGCAGCCAAAGGTCTCGCACCATAGCACTCCTCCCTCTTGCTGCTTTGACAGAAACCACAAGATTTTCATTATTAACCAAACCAAAAATATCATTTATCCAATTCCATGCTCGGCCAGCAAAGCTGCAATGAAAAAGGACATGATTAAGCGATTCTTCTTCAATTCCACAAAGGCTGCACTTGTTAGGTAGTTAAATCTTGAATCTGGACTGAATAACATCAAGAGTAGCACACGCGCCTCTCAAAAACTTCCAATTATGGGCTGCTAGACTTGGATGAATTTCTTTGCGCCAAATAAGGGACGCGCCAAGAAAAGTGCTGAACTTGTTGCGAATCAACTCTTTAGCGGAGCTAACAGTAAATAAGCCTTTGCAATCAGGCATCCAAATTCTGAGATCATCACCACCACTCGGAATAGGCAGGTCATCAAAAACTACCCCAGCTGCAAGCATTCGCCCCAAATGCGCTTTTTTTTTTTTGATAAGTCAAAAATTTATATTAATAGATAACAAATTTACAAGAGATAGTTTACAAGAAAAGAGGTCACAGCAACCCCAAAAACTTGTAGACTATTTAAATCGAAAATAAGCAACATTTGGATATTTAACTGAATTTAGAAAAGGTGGTCTTCCAATATAATGCATCCCCACTTCATTAGCTAGTAAACAACCACGCTTAGCCATCTTATCTGCTGAAAAATTCGCCTCCCTAAAAGTATGAATGAATCTAATAGACATATAATGCCTAGTAATCACCCTCCATCTTGTTTGAGCAAACCAAGGAATCGAATTGTTTTTGAAAGCTTCAATCACTCCATATGAGTCTGATCTAACACAAACTCTATCAAAACCCCATTGCATAGCCCACTCCAATCCAACCAGAACTCCATATAATTCAGCCAAGTAATTGGTCGTAACCCCCAAACCAATACTCATAGCACCAAGAACTGAGCATTGCGCATCCCTAGCCACCACTCCAGCACCTGCAACTCCTGGATTGCCTCTCGCAGCCCCATCACAACAGATTTGAAGTTCATTAGCCTCAGGTGGATGCCAAGAACACTCCACCGGTTGCTGACTATGAACACTTCTGTGTTGAACACGGAAATAGTTCAAAAGAACCACATCTTCAGCACAATTTCGCATATTACCCTTGAGACGAATTGAATAGTCTTGAATCAACTTCAAAACTCGTTTGTAGAACACGTTCCAGTTTGGTTTCTTTTGCTCAAAGACACCCTTGTTCCGCAACTGCCACAGCTCCGATCTTAGCACCAAATTGGCAACAAGCCAAAGGTCGCGAACAATAGGACTCCTCCCTTTGGCTGCTTTATAAGAAACAACAAGGTTAGCATTAGGCTGCAAGTTAAAAATATCAGAGAGCCAGTTCCATGCTCTTGCTGCAAAGCTGCACTCAAACAGCACATGAACTAGCGTTTCCTCATCAGTTCCGCATAGGCAGCATTTATTGGCAAGTTGGATTTTAAATCTACTCTTGAGTAAATCATAAGTAGCACAAACACCACGGATGAATTTCCAATTCTGAGCTGCAAGAACTGGATGTATCTCTTTTCTCCAAAGAAGCGCAGCACCATCCAGCTTGGGATATCTTTGACGAATAAGAGAAGTGGCAGAACTGACACTGAAATCCCCAGAGAACTCCGGCATCCATACTCTGTTATCCTCCCCTCCAGTTGGTGTTGGTAATTTATGCATCTCCAGGCCAGCAGCAAGCATACATTGCAAATGCACATCCGGAATAACCCACTGCCCATCATTCAACAAATCACTAACACGCACATTGTAGTCAAGCGTGTAATCATTAAGGGCTTCCGCAATACTAAAATCAGTATACCAAATGTCATAATAAAGAGAAGTATCCCTACCATCACCTATCAAGACCTTAGTATTATTTTCTACCAGATTGTACACACTACGCACCCCAGGCAAAATAGAAGATTTAACTCCCTTAGTCTTTATGCACCCATTACGACCAAAAAATTTAGCCTTAAGAAAAAGAGCCCATTTCTTTTTAGAATTACGAATCTTCCACCAAAGTTTCATAATAAGAGCCTTGTTCATAGTTGCCATACGAGTTAAACCGAGGCCCCCCTCCTCAAAAGGGCAACAGATTTTATCATAAGCCACCACCACCGCGCGACTGACATTTGAATCCCCTGACCAAATGAAATTCCGAATTGCCCTTTCACATTGAAGAATGAATTTACGAGGCCACTTATAAATTGCCATATTATGAATGGAATAACTAGCAATTACGGATTTAACAAGAGTAATGCGATCATGAAAAGATAATAATCTCCCTCTCCAACCAGCAAGCTGATTTTTAATCTTCTCAACAACATTGCAAATATGGCGATAACGAACTGTACCTGGCATAATTTGAACCCCCAAATAGCGGTCTGGAAACGTAGCTACACTCATTCCCAAGTAGCTTGCAAGATAAGTACACCAACTTGAAGAACCACCACCATAATAGATCTTGCTCTTTTGACGACAAACAGTCTGCCCAGAAGCACGCTGGTATTTACCCAACAAATCCACGAGATTATGTAGACTTTTGGAATTACCTTTACAAAAAATCATAATGTCATCAGCAAAGAAAAGATGAGTAGGAGAAACACCACCTCTTGTCACCATAGGAGTCATCTTTTTATCACGAAAAAGTTTCGTAATATTTCTGCTAAGAACGTCCTCAATCAAGACAAAAATCAAGGGAGAAAGGGGATCTCCTTGACGCAAACCTCTATTAATTTTGAAGTAACCCTCCGGACTGCCATTCAAAAGAATAGAGATTCTAGCAGATTGCAAGATATTAAGCATCCACGCACACCAATTTTCCGAAAAACCATAATTTCGAAAAACTTCTAGTACAAAAGACCAACTTACCGTGTCAAAATCTTGAGAAATATCTAGCTTGAGACCTATGTTGCCATCTTTGCGCTTAAAGTGAAGCTCATTAACCATCTCCGACGCCAAACTAATATTTTCATGAATATTCCTCCCTTTCATAAAAGCAACCTGCTCCTCAGACACTAGCTTGTCTAAAACACTACCAAGTCTAGAAGCTAGAATCTTAGTAAAAATCTTGAAGAAAAAATTACTAAGACCTATTGGTCTGAAATTGCGAAGAGTATTAGCACCCCTTACCTTGGCAAGCAAAATGATTAAAGAAGAATTAACACCATTTGGAATATTACCCGAATTCCAACAGTGAATAATGGCCTTGGTTAAATCTTCTTGAATAATATCCCAAAGAATGACGATAGAAACACCCGGAGAAACCATCCTACCACGGTGCACTATCCGCCCCCAAATCAAAGACAGCTTGCTTAATTTCTTCCGGAGAAGGAATCTTGTCCATAGCCTGGCTCTCCTCAACAGAAATGGAATCATGCTCAAAATCAAATAAGTCACTATCAATATCCAACTCCTGGCCGTTGAATTTTTCTTCATAGTAATGAACAACATGATCTCGCAACTGATCATACTCAGAAATACAAGTACCATTCGAGTCAACCAACTCCGAAATTGTGTTAGAGCTTCTTCTAATGCGAATACTATTATGAAAAAAACTGGAGTTACTCGACCCCTCCACCAACCAATTACGAGATTTTTGCTTGAGCATAGTCACCTGTTGTAAGCGAGTCTCACTTAAGGTAGCCATAGCGTCCTTCATTGCATTCAAATTAGCAATATTACTTGGATCTTCATCAGAAATAAGAGCTGCAGTCTCAAAACGAAGTTGGTCTTGCTTCAAGCGAGAATGAATATTACCAAATATTCTAAGATTCCAATCCTTCATCACAATCTTCAGACGCTTCAACTTGTAAGGGAATATAAAATCTGGAGACCCATAGGCTGGAGCATTCCAACTCTCACTAACCATACGAAGAAAATCCCCATGTAAGAACCACATCTTTTGAACCCTGAAAGGAGCTCGACGAGGTCTAGGGACCACAAAAGGATAACCAAGAAGAGTAGAATGGTCGGAAACTTCCCTAGGAAGAGCTTTACACCGCCAATTCTCAAACTTAGCTAGCCAAGCCGCATTTATAATGGCACGATCCAACTTGCTGATGATACGGCTAATACCGGATTGTCTATTGGACCAAGTGAATTTGCTACCCAAAGAATCAGCTTCAAAAAGATTGTTGTCATCCATCCAATCACTAAATTCATCAATGACTGAGGATCTTGTTTCTAGCCCACCTTTCTTTTCTTCCAAGCGCAAAATACAATTAAAATCTCCTATGACCAACCAAGGAGTTATTGAATCTTGCATAACCAGTTGCTGCCAAAGTCTTCTTCTAGTAGTTTGAACATAACTAGCATGGACAAAAGAAATATGAACACCATCCACCATAATAGTAATAACCTGTTTACTTGAATTTACAACAGAAATATTCAACCCATTCTTGTAACAAACCCAGAGATTCGCAATACTAGAATTGGAAGAATTATTAATAACAACTGAGGAGTAACCTTCTGTAATTAGTCTTCTACCAAAATTAACTGAGCAAGCAACTTTCGGTTCAGCAAGACAAAAAACATCTGGATTGAAATCCCTTATTAACTCTTTTAGCTTAGACTGTGCTGCCTCACGCGCAACACCATTTATATTCCAAAATAAAACCCGCATATTAAACTACACTGTGTTGATGTTTGGATAGCTTAGCTTGTATAACAGAAGTTGAGGAGGAATTGATACCTGGTGAAGTACCCCTTCTAGCACGAATACCCAGATCAGAGATATCATCCGTGTCAGATAACGACTCCACATCTTTTAAAGCATTGAGTGTAGTTTGCATAGCAATAATTTGGTTTTGCTTGGATTGTTTGGCCAGAACATCAATTTTTCCAAGCTCTAAAGTTCCTTTATCAGCTAGGATATGGAACTTATTGTGAGAGATATATTCAGAACTTTCTTCAAGAGCATCACACAAAGGTGTAGACGCAGATGTAGTAGGAATCCTAACAGGATGTAGAAGTCTGGTTCTTGCCAATTCGACATTCTCACCTGTCTTAGTGTTCAGAGCAGAGGTACTCAACGACCTTGTCTTACTTACTAACACTGAATGCTCTAGAATGGCTTGCTTTCTTTTCTCATAAAGAGCAGCAGCCATACGCAAAGCAGCTTCAGATTCTACATATTCATCTTGCAATTGTTGTTCCATCACAACAGCGTCAGGAATGCTCAAAGTTTGATTCACAGCTAAGGACGTACTAGCAGTGTTAACAACTTCAGGGACCACAGGAATATTGGGAGCTTTCTTGCCTTTCTTCTTCTTTTTAGCTTCATGCCACTCCTTACCAGCAACAGAATTAGCTGGATCTGTCGAAACAAGCTGGAGCTGCATGTTATTTGCTGCATTAGAGTTTGCAGCGTTCGAACTAGGGTTTGGAGCATTCTTATGCTTTTTGCGACATTCAGAGTCTGAATGTCCAATAATATTGCACTTAGAACAGAACTTTGGTCTCTTTAGGATTTCAAAAGGTTGCCAAAACTCCAATCCTCCAACAGCAACATGAATACCATCAGAATCTAACTCGGAAAAATCAATATCAATTAACACCGAAGCAAAGTGCCCATATTCATGTGCTAACGTTCGCTGGTCAACTACAATAGGAGTACCTAGTGTTTTACCCATGGATAAGAGAGTTTTTCAATCCAAAACTCCATAGGTAATCCAGGAATTTGACCCAAAGCGTAGCACGAGAGGATCGGCCGCTTATCGGGATCAAAACTAGGGTACCATTCCATTATAGTCAGCTGTTCTTTGTGCCACAATCCATTTTTCAGCTTGTAAAATCTTATTTTTATCATCTTGTGACAGTAGCTTGATGATGAAGAAACCCCTATTCAACGGCACAAACTGAACACGATCTTCACCCATCTGCCATTGTAATAACAAGTTCTTTTTCGCATCGAGAATGACAACTCCTTAAAATATAGCCTTCCTATGAGACTATATCGCCAGATCGCACAACCTTGCAGGTATAGGTCTTCAGGGATAACAATAGTTGGTTTACCATCTTTTTTGGTAGGGTTTGGTAAAGTAGCTAGATCAACAACGGTTTTGGGTAAAACCTTTTTGCCTTTCAATCGATCAGCATAAGTAAGCGGCTTTGCAGCATGATTAGAATCAAGAGAATCACCCATCTAGAATCACCAGATGATTCAAGATGAGGCGCGTGAAAAAGTTTGAAAAAATCTCCAAAATCGCCAGAGCAGTTTTGAATCTCGGGCATGGGCATGAAAAATTAAAAAAAATTAATAGATTCGCCCCAAATGCGCGTCAGATACTAGTAGATATTTTAGGGCTCTTTAGATTTTTAAAGATCTGAAATTTTGTTAGTATATTTTTTATAACTTAAAGCTTTTTGCTCTTGACAGGGAATTAGGTCTTGCTAATAACACTAGTAATGTGCTGCTTGAAACTGAAGCTGAAACGGTAATAGAGAATGATGGGGAGGATGTGGATGCTGACATTTTTGATAAGTGGGAAGCTAAAACAGTGGCTAGGTTGGCTGAGCGCAAAGATCAGGGAGATCGTTACTTGGATTCCGAGAACAAAACTGATTCTCCGGGTAAGGAGAATTCAATGGCTGAGGTTTCCGAGTATAATGAAAAATTGATGAATCCGGTTTGGATTTGGTGAATGGTTGTGAGGATATTAGGTCTGTGGGTCCAAACTTGGATGGGTCTAACATGGGCAGCTCAGTTTTGGATCGTAATGGGCCTGATGTTGCATTCCGTGCAAAACCAGTGGAGACCAGCGTGAAACCTATAACAAGTGCTAATAATCCTTTTCAATTAACTAAAGAGGAGGATGAGGTTTTCTTTACAATTAAAAAATTCGATATTCAACAAAAGTTTTTGAATGATTTATCTTTTCTAAAGGAGTATTGCAAGGAAGATATGGTTGGGCCTGTTCATGAGGAAATGGAGGTTCCTGATTTGAAGACAAAATCATAAGCATTCCGTGCACGTTTGGATGCTCTAAAATCTCGAAGGGAGGTTTCTCTCCTAGCTCATGCGATGTTGGAAGGAAGGACTGATTTTGAAGGGAATATTTTGGATGATTCTAGCCAAACTCAAACTCCAATCAAGCTCATCCTGGTAATTATGCTTCGGATGAAGATGAAGAGGGAGAATTTTATGAAGAAATTGAAGACTTGGACAACATTTTATCCAAAAGTTGGTAATCAAAGAAGAAGAATGAGACGTAGATAACTTCTCTTCTTATTATTTTAGTTATTTTTAAGAGCCTCATAAGGTTTCTTTTTTTTTATTTTTACCCTTTTGGTTTATGGGGGTGGGAGGCCTTTGAGCCTCCCTTGTAATTCTTGTAATTACGTTTTTTGTTTTAATAAACTATTGGACTTAGCAAAAAAATAAAGCTTTTTCAGAGCTTTTTAGAGTTTTTCAGAGCTTTTTGGATTTTCAGAGCTCTTTAGATATTTTAGGGCTTTTAAGAGTTTTCAGGGTTTTTTAGATTTTTCAAGGCTTTTTAGAGAACATTCAAAGTTGATCTTCAATATTGTAGGGATTTGTTATTATCATTGTTTAACGAATCTCCTAGCTTGTAGATCCCAGTGCTACGGAGTATAATTAATTTAAGCTGTTCAAAGCTTTTTGGAGTCTTCCTGAGCTTTTTAGAGTTTCTCAGAGCCCTTTCAGGGATCTTTAGAGTTTTTAGGAAACATTCAAAGATAATCTTCATTATTGTAGGGAATTTTGTTAGTATCATTCCATATAAAGAATTAAGTTACTTTCCGTTGGCTTTAACGAATCCCCTGGCTAGTAGATACTAGTGCTACGAAATATAATTAACCTAAATCTTTTTCAGAGCTTTTAAGAGTTTTTCAGAGCTCTTTAGATTTTTCAGAGCTCTTTAGATTTCTCAGAGCTCTTTAGATATTTTAGGGCTTTTTAGAGTTTTCAGGGTTTTTTAGAGTTTTCAAGGCTTTTTAGAGAACATTCAAAGTTGATCTTCACTATTGTAGGGATTTGTTATTATCATTCTTTAACGAATCTCCTAGCTTGTAGATCCCAGTGCTACGGAGTATAATTAAATTTAAGCTTTTCAAAGCTTTTTGGAGACTTCCTGAGCTTTTTAGAGTTTCTCAGAGCTCTTTCAGGGCTCTTTAGTGTTTTTAGGGTTTTTAGGAAACATTCAAAGATAATCTTCATTATTGTAGGGAAATTTTGTTAGTATCATTCTTTATAAAGAATAAAGTTACTTTCAGTTGGCTTTAACGAATCCCATGGCTACTAGATACTAGTGTTACGGAATATAATTAACCTAAAGCTTTTTCAAAGCTTTTAAGAGTTTTTCAGAGCTCATTAGATTTTTCAGAGCTCTTTAGATATTTTAGGGCTTTTTAGAGTTTTCAAGGTTTTTTAGAGATTTCAAGGATTTTTAGAGAACATTCAAAGTTGATCTTCACTATTGTAGGGATTTGTTATTATCATTCTTTAACGAATCTCCTAGCTTGTAGATCCCTGTGCTACGAAATATAATCAAATTTAAGCTTTTCAAAGCTTTTTGGAGTCTTCCTGAGTTTTTTTAGAGTTTTTCAGAGCTCTTTAGATTTTTCAGAGGTCTTTAGATTTTTCAGAGCTCTTTAGATATTTTATGGCTTTCTAAAGTTTTCAGGATTTTTTAGAGTTTTCAAGGCTTTTTATAGAACATTCAAAGTTGATCTTCACTATTGTAGGGATTTGGGGTTGTTGTGACCTCTTTTCTTGCAAATTATCTTTTGTAAATTTGTTATCTATTAATACAAATTTTTTGACTTATCAAAAAAAAATCTCTTAGGTTGTAGATCCCAGTGCTACGGAGTATAATTAAATTTAAGCTTTTCAAAGCTTTTTGGAGTCTTCCTGAGCTTTTTAGAGTTTCTCAGAGCTCTTTCAGGGATCTTTAGTGTTTTTAGGGTTTTTAGGAAACATCCAAAGATAATCTTCATTATTGTAGGGAATTTTGTTAGTATCATTCATTATAAAGAATTAAGTTACTTTCAGTTGGCTTTAACGAATCCCCTGGCTAGTAGATACTAGTGTTACGAAATATAATTAACTTAAAGCTTTTTCAGATCTTTTTAGAGTTTTTCAGAGCTCTTTAGATATTTTAGGGCTTTTTAGAGTTTTCAGGGTTTTTTAGAGTTTTCAAGGCTTTTAATAGAACATTCAAAGTTGATCTTCACTATTGTAGGGATTTGGGGTTGCTGTGACCTCTTTTCAATCAAATTATCTTTTGTAAATTTGTTATCTATTAATACAAATTTTTTGACTTAGCAAAAAAAAATCTCCTAGGTTGTAGATCCCAGTGCTATGGAGTATAATTAAATTAAACTTTTCAAAGCTTCTTGGAGTCTTCCTGAGCTTTTTAGAGTTTCTCAGAGCACTTTCAGGGCTCTTTAGTGTTTTTAGGGTTTTTAGGAAACATCCAAAGATAATCTTCATTATTGGAGGGAAATTTTGTTAGTATCATTCTTTATAAAGAATTAAGTTAATCAGTTGGCTTTAACGAATCCCCTGGATAGTAGATACTAGTGCTTCGAAATATAATTAACTGAAAGCTTTTTCAGTGCTTTTTAGAGTTTTTCAGAGATCTTTAGATTTTTCAGAGCTCTTTAAATATTTTAGGGCTTTTTATAGTTTTCAGGGTTTTTTAGAGTTTGCAAGGCTTTTTAGAGAACATTCAAAGTTGATCTTCACTATTGTAGGGGTTTGTTATTATCATTCTTTAACGAATATCCTAGCTTGTAGATCCCATTGCTACGGAGTATAATAAAATTTAAGCTTTTCAAAGCTTTTTGGAGTCTTCCTGAGCTTTTTTGAGTTTCTCAGAGCTCTTTCAGGGCTCTTTAGTGTTTTTAGGGTTTTTAGGAAACATCCAAAGATAATCTTCAGTATTGTAGGGAAATTTTGTTAGTATCATTCTTTATAAAGAATTAAGTTAATTTCAGTTGGCTTTAACGAATCCCCTGGCTAATAGATACTAGTGCTTCGAAATATAATTAACTTAAAGCTTTTTCAGAGCTTTTTAGAGTTTTTCCGAGCTCTTTAGATTTTTCAGAGCTCTTTAGATATTTTAGGGCTTTTTAAAGTTTTCAGGGTTTTTTAGAGTTTTCAAGGATTTTAGAGAACATTCAAAGTTGATCTTCACTATTGTAGGGATTTGTTATTATCATTCTTTAACGAATCTCCTAGCTTGTAGATCCCAGTGCTACGGAGTATAATTAAATTTAAGATTTTTGGAGTCTTCCTGAGCTTTTTAGAGTATCTCAGAGCTCTTTCAGGGCTCTTTAGTGTTTTTAGGGTTTTTAGGAAACATCCAAAGATAATCTTCATTATTGTAGGGAAATTTTGTTACTATCATTCTTTATAAAGAATTAAGTTAATTTTAGTTGGCTTTAACGAATCCCCTGGCTAGTAGATACTAGTGCTTCGAAATATAATTAACTTAAAGCTTTTTCAGAGCTTTTAGAGTTTTTCAGAGCTCTTTAGATTTTTCAGAGCTCTTTAGATATTTTAGGGATTTTTAAAGTTTTCAGGGTTTTCTAGAGTTTTCAAGGATTTTAGAGAACATTCAAAGTTGATCTTCACTATTGTAGGGTATCATTCTTTAACGAATCTCCTATCTTGTAGATCCCAGTGCTACGGAGTATAATTAAATTTAAGATTTTTGGAGTCTTCCTGAGCTTTTAGAGTTTCTCAGAGCTCTTTCAGGGCTCTTTAGTGTTTTTAGGGTTTTTAGGAAACATCCAAAGATAATCTTCATTATTGTTGGGAGATTTTGTTAGTATCATTCTTTATAAAGAATTAAGTTAATTTCAGTTGGCTTTAACGAATCCCCTGGCTAGTAGATACTAGTGCTTCGAAATATAATTAACTTAAAGCTTTTTCAGAGCTTTTTAGAGTTTTTCAGAGCTCTTTAGATTTTTCAGAGCTCTTTAGATATTTTAGGGCTTTTTAAAGTTTTCAGGGTTTTTTAGAGTTTTCAAGGATTTTAGAGAACATTCAAAGTTGATCTTCACTATTGTAGGGATTTGTTATTATCATTCTTTAACGAATCTCCTAGCTTGTAGATCCCAGTGCTACGGAGTATAATTAAATTTAAGATTTTTGGAGTCTTCCTGAGCTTTTTAGAGTATCTCAGAGCTCTTTCAGGGCTCTTTAGTGTTTTTAGGGTTTTTAGGAAACATCCAAAGATAATCTTCATTATTGTAGGGAAATTTTGTTACTATCATTCTTTATAAAGAATTAAGTTAATTTTAGTTGGCTTTAACGAATCCCCTGGCTAGTAGATACTAGTGCTTCGAAATATAATTAACTTAAAGCTTTTTCAGAGCTTTTTAGAGTTTTTCAGAGCTCTTTAGATTTTTCAGAGCTCTTTAGATATTTTAGGGCTTTTTAAAGTTTTCAGGGTTTTCTAGAGTTTTCAAGGATTTTAGAGAACATTCAAAGTTGATCTTCACTATTGTAGGGTATCATTCTTTAACGAATCTCCTATCTTGTAGATCCCAGTGCTACGGAGTATAATTAAATTTAAGATTTTTGGAGTCTTCCTGAGCTTTTTAGAGTTTCTCAGAGCTCTTTCAGGGCTCTTTAGTGTTTTTAGGGTTTTTAGGAAACCTCCAAAGATAATCTTCATTATTGTTGGGAGATTTTGTTAGTATCATTCTTTATAAAGAATTAAGTTAATTTCAGTTGGCTTTAACGAATCCCCTGGCTAGTAGATACTAGTGCTTCGAAATATAATTAACTTAAAGCTTTTTCAGAGCTTTTTAGAGTTTTTCAGAGCTCTTTAGATTTTTCAGAGCTCTTTAGATATTTTAGGGCTTTTTAAAGTTTTCAGGGTTTTTTAGAGTTTTCAAGGATTTTAGAGAACATTCAAAGTTGATCTTCACTATTGTAGGGATTTGTTATTATCATTCTTTAACGAATCTCATTGCTTGTAGATGCCAGTGCTACGGAGTATACGTAAGTTTGAAAATATATATATATATATATATATTTGCTCCCTCGCGCGAACATCTGTCTTTGAAGCGGGAGTATATTTTCAAAGATTTCTGAAAGCTCGAATATAAAATTTTTCATGAAAGCTCATAAACAAAATTTTATTACTAACAGACGCACGTCTGTTCAAAAAAATTCTCTTATACAAGCATCCACCATTGAAACGACAGTTTATTCCACTTTGTGAAATCTCACATATTTAAAAAATAAAATTTTGTTTTTCGTGAAAGTTCATAGACAAAAATTTTATCATTAGACTCAGGTCTATTTTGTTTGTTTCTTAAACTAACGAACGAACGTCCGCGTTAAAACGGATTTCCTTTCTTGGGCCCAGACCCGCGAATCCTAAACCGACCAAGGTTCCATCACCAAATCAGCGGTTCAACACCAACTTATGCTCATTAGACGATGCTCTATCATGCCATTGGTATCTTCGTTCAAGCCGTGGTTTGCTCGTACAATCGAAAATCCGGCAACGTCTTATCTTACGACTAAGTTTAATTACTTATATTGTTTGTAACTGGAAAATCACCATTCAGTGCTGACTGAGGAACATGACTGTCCCTCACTAAGCAGGGGACTTAATGTAGATGGTGGATTTTTGACAAAGGCTAAAATCGTAAAACCATAATTGTACATAATCCTGATCCAGCAATCAGACGAGTATTGAGGCTCATGTCTCTCATTGAAAGCATGAAAGCTCGTGCTGCAAGAACCTCTGACTGAGAATACTATCTCTCAGAGCATATGTGGATGTGTAGTCTCTCAGCTGAGGCAACGACATATCTCATAAATACTGAGCAATTTCAGTAATTACTTCTATATAGAATCGAAAGATTGGACGGCTCCTAGACAGCTTGCCTGCTAGTATAGAGCAATAATGTCTTCAGGATGTAACAATGTTTTCCCTGACTATATAAAAGAAATATGACGCTTCAACTAGCGCATATTACTCCTGAATAATTAATACTCCTAGACGATCGTACTAGTATAGAGCCATCAATTAATTATTCCTAAATCATCAGATTCATCAACTGATTCCCTGGAAAATATTCTATGTTTTCCATAATATTTCATTACTTCAATTCATGGTTCTTCCCAACAAAATTCCATGGGTTAGTAATAACTATTCAACACACGGGCATCTGAGCTACTATCGAGTAAGCCCTGACCAAAATGGTGCAAGTGTACTCAACAATAATGCACTAACGAACACCTGAATGCAAGAATGAGTATTTCAAAATACGACAGGACGATGAACCTATGCAAAATAGGAAAGAAAATAGTAAATAATAAAATACTGACCAAAGCGTTGGGGACTGGGCCCACCGGTAACCCTTTGCATCATTTTGGTTAACTCCATAGACCCATGAGGAAGATTCTGGAAGCATGCAGGACCAGTCAATGCAAGTTATGACAGGGAGACATGCAGGGGCCTGTCAATGCAATTCATGGCTGGAGCAATGCAATTGCCAGTTATTCCAGAGCCATGCAGTCATGCAGAATATCAATGCAGGGAGGCATGCAAGGGAATTAAGACAAATTATATTCATTTTGAAATTGGGATTGAGGGCCTAATTTGGACCATATAAATACAGGGCTCCAGAACCCAAAAAGGTATGCAACCTTCAACCCTAATACTCATGTGAAAAATATCTTGCTAACTTAAGCATCGGAGGGTATTTTGCAGGAACCCCCCCCCCCATAACACTGTTCAATTGGAGGAAAAAGCATCAGATTAATCATCAATAAATCATCATCAAAATCGTTTTTGAGGTAGAAGTAATTTTACCATACAAACAGATATATCTGGATCAGAAGGGGCTATAAATACCAAGCTTCACCAACAAACAAAGGCATTCAATACCTAGGAAAAGAAGATCTAGTCTTAAGCTTATACCTCTTTAATGTTTAGAACTTAAGTATTACTTCAACTTGAGTTCTCTCTATTACTTTGGGAAGCATTTAAGATCTTTATAACCACCACAACTTAATACAAACAATCACTCATTACCCCGTGGACGTAGACAAAATTCGAGCCACGTAATCTCTTGTGTCTCATGATAACCTAGTAGCATTTACCTTACATTTGTGTTCTTCATTATTATTGTGATCTTGAGTACCTTTTATTACTTAGGATTATCATTTCAACTGAGATATCAATACTACTTAGTATCAGATTCTCTGAGTTGTATACATTACGTAGACTACGGGAAAATTAGTAGTCACAGTTTGGCGCTAGAAGGATTTTCTCACCAACTTGAGTTTTTATGTTCCTTTATTTTTCATTTTTTTTTAACTTACACATCTTCCTTAACGAAGATCTCTGAGAATAACAACGGTGGATTTCACTTTCTAGTGATCCGTTCATCCGTTATTTACGTAAGTTCTTTGAGTTTATAGCCTCTAAAGACTTACAACCTTGCAGATTTACAAAGTTTTCTGCAAAAGCGTATTCAAAATACGTTAAAAATTTTGTTTTGTACTAAAACAACCTTTTCCGACATAGCATCCTTTGGATCTGAGTACCTCTGAGCGTTAAGGAATCTCAATGAGAATTAAGGAGAATAGATCTTATAAAGCATTTTGCTTGGAAGATTTGACACTTTTTTTCAATTATTTTCAACATTTAAGGTTGTTTTTTCCAAGGGTGTCACAAGAAATTAAATATCCATCTTTTCAGACGTCATTTCTCGTACTTTATCTGAAAAAAGCTGCTTCGTCGTCTTCTGTGTCAGAGCATTTCATTTTTCTGTGACCTCAGGATAACAAAAGACCGAAGGCATGCAGAAACCAAGTGATGTACCAACCAGTTCACGGCCAGCGATTACAAGAGGAAGATCTCAAAAACCATCTCAGGTGAATCAACGGAATGAAGCAGGCGACGGGCAAAGTGAAATAGCAAGAAGAACGGTTGCTAACAAACCATCAACCCCTGCTGAAGGGATGGGGTAAACATAAGGAGCACAACCACTTTACGACATGCCCTTACCAGAGCGTCCCCATGCCACGAATCCACCTGAGGCTAACGAAGGGTTTCCCAGAACCTTAGCTCTTAAGGGACGAGGGCTGGGAAACCTAACTCCAATCCAGCTAGATCCTGATGCTCCGGTAATAGAAGAAGGAGTGGATGACTCTGAGGACCCAGCTGAAAACACTCCTCAGGGTGGTGGAATCCACAATGAAGAATGAATGGCAGCGCAGGTAGCAGCTGCTACTACGTAACAAGGAGCACGAGGATGCAATGCACGTGATGGCTCGAGAAAACTAGAACCTGAAAGATATGCTGGATGTGCATATCGAAGGTTCCCAAACTCACCCTCCTTTAAAGAGGCGTGAGCAGGGAGTTATCTCAGGAAGATGAAGGGGGGACCTTAATCCACCAAAGGCTAACCCAACGGGGGGATCCAGGAAAACACGGCACGATCCAAATGAGGTGGATCCAACTTACAAGCCCTCTCAGTCTTATTATGACGAGGCATTTTCAAGAGATCCTCAAAATGTGGACATGGTCATGGAGCAAATGGAGAAGATGCGGAAAGAAATACAAGGATTGAAAACTGGCCATGCAAGCGCAAGACTAGAAGAGGTTGCAAAATCCCAGATATTCTGTAAATTTTATTAATCTCCCGCTTGCACTATTCACTAATGTATGGCTCGCTGAGTATTTTTCCTATACCATGTTCCCCAGCTGAACTCTTAATATTGACATGACATGACAATTAATTTTCACTCGCAGCTGAGTAGCATGAATTTCCCGAAATTTCAGGATTAAGATCTGCATGAAAGTACTTAATCGGAAGCACGCAAACTGCGCTGCTCTCTGAGAATAAAATTAGTAATTTTGTGTCAAAGCACAAAATTCACCAAATTTGATTAATTTTGTGTCAGCTCACAAAATTCAAAATTAGGTTTTTGCGGCCTGCGCAATATCGAAATCTATTGGTCGATACTAAACCTAGGAAAGCTAGGAAATTGATCCACCATGGACTAGTATGAGAAACATTAGGGGTGCACATATCCTACCCATACCCGCTATTTCTACCCTACCCGCTACTGTTTTACCCGTATCCTACCGTACTCGTTTTTTGATGGGTAGGGTGACGGTTAAAGATTTCTTACTCGCTGTTAAATGGATAGGGTTGGGTAAAGCTCGAAATCAACCTACCCTACCCGCCTACCCGCTAATATTACTGAAATGACTTAAAAATCCATGCATTGTTTTCTTCTCCTACCTATTTGTTTCGTAATTTTGAAACATAACAGGGGTAAAAAGTGAAGTTGTTTTTTTCTCATCTCAGAAAATCAGAGAAAATCTCTGATTCCTAGCCCCTTTCTTCTTTCTTCGTCACCTCAAATCGAACGCAGAAAATCTCCCCCCCTTTCTTTTTCCAAAACTGAACTAGGGTTCTTAGTTCTAATAGTATACCTTACTCTTCTCAATCTCATGTTCATCTTTCAGGGTCTGTTTAAAACCCTTTACTCGGTTGGTTGATTGACAACCTCCTTCACTAAAATCCGATGGAGAAGATATTGTTCCAATCTTAGGTAATCCGATAATCACATAAGTATCATTTGTTTTTAATAATCTGAATGGGTTTTTCTTTTTATATATGAAATATGTTTTATTGCTTGGTGATTTCATTTGTATTTGAAGAAATTAGTTGAAATCAGTTGAGTAATATGATTGCCATTGTGAGAAATTAACATGCATGTTAACTGATTGATGAAATTTCTCATAGGAATTTAGTTTGTTCCACATGGAGGACGAGTTTCAATGGGATTATCATAGAAATTATAATTCAGTATGTAGAGTCAGTTTGGTGCTGTAAAATCCATAAATTTGGTTGAATTCATAATTTGTAATAGGCTGTCTAACATATGGATTCCATCTTCAACCTTCTACAGTAGTTAAACATGCATCATGTTAAAGTCAGTCAGAGTAATGGAACTAAACTTTGAAACTGGCTTGCACTAGTAAATGTTAGCCACCCCTTTTACACTATCCAAACTCAAAATCGTCTAGGCAATATATATTTAGTCAGTGCCCTCAATTTCCAATTGATTTTAATCACATTGATTCCACTTCACATTACAAATTATAGTAGAATCATATTTCCTAGTTTGCAGTCAGTTGGTGTTTCTTTACATCTCTGTTAATACTCTTTTCTTAAAGTGTACTTACTTATTAGCTTGCTATGTGGCTATCCTGATTTATTGTGTATTAACTCTTTGCTTCATCTATTTGATTATGCATATAGAGAGTTCTGAAGAGAAACGATGCTGGTGACCATTTTCCTTCACTTGCAATCTGCTTAGAGTTTGAACTGTTAAGCATCGTTATCAGCAAGGTAAGCTGCCGAGTTCCTCATGCACATGACAGTCACCCAAGGCAAACCCACGAAATTGTTTTGTAAGAGAAAATATTTTTGTAATATGTCGTATGTTTCCCTTCTTGCCGTGTAAGAGAAAGTTCTGACTCTACATACTGAATTTATGATATAAGGCATGTGTTTTATGTAGTATGAAATTGTTCTGCGTGTATTTATTCATGTTATACTCGTAGTGAAGTGAATCAGTAATTATTCTACTGAGGCATGTGGTTTGTGCAGTATGAAGTTATGAACTGAATTCCAATAAAGGAGACTTTGAAATGTTTTATATTAATTATCACACTTTTAACATTTACTTAGCCTCTACTTGGCACCAAAAGACCATGAGATATGCACATGACCTTAAAAAGGAGAGCGTCCTGTCTATCAAAGGCTCGTTCTGGATAGGATGGGAATCAACATGATTACACATTAGTAGTATCCACCTGTAGAACGCCATATGATGAATATATGCATATACATGCATTCTTTGAGGCTCACAACAAATGCTACTTCTTTTAGTCAAACATGCCTGGTCCAACATTTCATTTTTCTTAATTTTAGGCACATGCTTGAGAAGTTCACTTTACACCGTAGTAGTTAGCATTTGGCATAAAAATTTATGTTCTATATTTATCTGCTGTTCGTATTGTCGATAAGTACTTGACAGATTTCATTTTGGAAAGATGATATACACGTACCTAGTTGTCTTTCCTATAATTTTACACACATTCCCTTTCAGCTCATTTTCAAGTACTGAATTGCTAAAATATATTGAAATCAGAAGTTATTAATAATTTCCTTTGATGTGTAGTTAATTTAGTTTGTGCAGGCTTAGTGTGAGCAAACATGGTTGAGATTACAAAAGAGATGTCTATAACCATGATAATGACCTTAGGATTTGGATTACAAGGTCCAAGGAACAATAACCTTTTCCTTCATTCGTTTGAATTCTGAAATTTGTAGTATCTTTCACGGACTGAAGACACTGTTATATGAAGAAGAAGGTCATATCAAGAGCTTTTGGTGATGACACTGTTATATGAAGAACATGGAATTATGCTGGTCGATTTTGTGCCTAGCAGGATGCTTTTGTTTGTTCATTTTTACCTAGTTAGATTGGCAGTACCATTGGGTACATATTTAGATAGACTGACTTTTCGGCTGTTGCAAGTTTTTTTTTTTTTTTTTTTTTTTTGAAGCCTTTTTTTACACAGTCAAAGCAGAACGGAAAGGGATAAAAAAAAGGGTTATACCCGTCACCCTATCCTACCCGACCCACCATTAAATGGGTCGGGTAGGGTCTTACCCGTTTAATGGCGGGTAGGGTGGCGTGTAAAAAATTTCTTACACGCCATTCAGCGGGTAGGGTTGCGAAATAGGCCATATCCTACCCACCTTACCCGTTGTGCAGCCCTAAGCAAAATCCTACCAAAACTTGAGAAAACAAGAAATAAAATGGAATTGCGGCAAATGAGGGCAGCAACAAAAGGGGCCCGGCCGCGCCACTTCGCCGGCCGGTTCTCCCTAGCTTGCGCAGCCGTACCGCCGGCCGACCATGCCCATATTGCTTCCTGCCGACCCCTCTTTCCTACCGACCAATCAAATCGCTCTAAATGCGCAGCCTACACTTTTAATTAAAAGTGGAAGTTGGCTGGTTGACACGCTTAATTCCTTAAGAAGTCGAATCTAGACTGCCCATGTCAGTCTTAAAATGATCACGGCTACACGATTTGGCCGTCCGATTTAGCAAGCTTAGCAGCCTCCTGAAACGTCCGGACAAGCTCCGTAGTATACTCCGGCAGGCCTACTCATGCTTCAACCAATCGGAATCCTCCCAGCTTGCAATCATAGCCACAAACCGATCACTCAAAGTAGGTTGTTTGCGTGGCTCAAAAACCCAAATTTATGTTAGCGGCAGCGCATTACTGTCGCAAAACGATCTCGGTTTTCCTATCGACTTGCCTAGATCTGATTTTAAGCGATCAACAAGGTGAGACCATGTTCACCGGTGGCTCAGCTATGATCCCGACCAATCGTATTGTTTCAAACCCGCCAGCAATGCCGCAAACCGATCGTCCAAAGAGTGCCAGCCACACGGCTTTAAAAGCCTCGAGTTCGATCAACGACGGTATATAACTGCTGCAAAGCAATCTCGGCCATCCAACTTCGCCGACCGAATCGACCAGCCTAGTTCTAATTTCGAGGAACCAATGAGATGCTGTAGTGATCGCTAGCAGCCCCTCTTCCATGGGAACCGATCGTTCCATCCTCAACTCGCTCGAATAGTTCCTGGAAGCTGCTCTAAATAGGCTAGTCCTTGCCTACAAGGGTCTTAAATAAATTCAACGGCAGCCAATAACTGTCGCAAATCATCTCAACCACCCAACTTGGTCAGCCAAATTGAGCGGCCTCAATCTAATTCTGGGAGACCAATAAGGTGCCGTAATGATCACCGACCGCCCCTCTTCCATGAGGGACGAATCGAATTGTCATCGACCTGCCCAAACGGCTCTTAGCAGCTGCTCAAAGATGGCCGGCTGCGCTCTTTTTAAGACATTAAGTTCCACGACTAACCAAGACAGGCTCTATACAACGATGCTTCATGAGCGTCGATTATTTTGAGTTGCTTGCTTAAAAGCGATGCTTTACATGCATCGAATACAGGCGATATTTCATAAATATCGATTTCACAAATAACTTAATTATTTAACTTAAGAGCATTACATGTTATTTTCTACTGCAAGTCTCATGACTTGACTTGTCACATATGACTGCCCGTCGCCTAGCTTGCACGTGATTGGTCAAAATAATCAGGTCTTGCAAGCAAAACCTACTCAGCAACTTGCTACAAATTTTTCTACAAAATACTCGAGACATCAAACATGTCACAAACTGGGGGATGTTCATTAGGGTATTGGTCAGGCGGTTTACGGCGTGCGGCGTGCAACACGCCCATTACGAGAAAGTGTCAGGAAAGGCGGACAGTTAGTGATAATAGAGAAGTGGTGGGAATAAAACCAACCAGTCTGCCCCTCATAATAGGGACATGGTTTTCACCATTCTACACGATCTCCACTTCTCCATCACTCAACTACTTCCACTTCCTATGAGATCAGGGTGCGTTCAACTATGATTTGTATAAATAGGTTTTCAGCCTATTTCAACAACAACAGGGGTTATTAACACAAGTATCCAGAAAACACCAAGAACTTATAGCTTAAATTTCGCAAGCAAGTTCCACATTCTGATACAAGTTATAAAACATGTACACCTTCATAGTTCATCATTATGATCTCAACACTTTCTTCACTTCACTCCCTAAGATCAAACCTTTTCCTTCATTTTGTGACCGAAGCAAGACTGGAACGGCCATTCTTGGTTTAGGCCAGGATTGTACAGATTGATCTCTCGAATCTAAAGTACTCATGTGCAGTATATTTGTTTAGGGTTTAGATTCGTTTCTCGGTGGCACACCCAAATTACCATTTCTAACAGAATCAGTTTTTACCCTACTACAAATTGGCAACCACAGTGGGAGATTAATCTCTCGGTTGCGAAATCAATTTCTCAATTTTCCTTTCAATTTTCCCCATTTCCGTTCTCAATCTCTCCAACTCCACAATGGTTGGTCTTAATAAGGACTCAGCCGTTACCAACTTTTATCGTGTCAACAGCCCTGTTTCTCATGTCATCAGTGATACAAATGACACTGACGAAGATGTCACTCCAATTCTTGCCAATGGTTCAGCAAGAGAAATCAGGAAAACGTGGCCTCAGATCACTATGGAAGAATTAATGTGAACACAGAAGGAACTGGCAAGACAACTCACATGTATAAAAAGCAATGTGAATGAAGTATTCGCCATTTTTCAAAGGTTGCTGAGCGAGTTAAGGCATCGTGGCGTTTCCGGAAATATGAGATCTCCAATACAAGAAACAAATACCCCGGTTGGTGATCTTTCTCCTCTGCAAATTGGAAGCTTCACCACCAACAAAATGCCGGTGGACCAGGAAGCAGCTCTTCTAGTGGAGAATCTATGTGAACTTCTACACCTCTCTAAGGATCAACGAGCGGAAACGTTTGCTGCAATCAATCAGATAGCTCTAGACACGCAATTGACTCATTCGTTTCCAAAAGCCTCAAAGACGTCAAAGATGTCCATAAACAACGTTACTTTTACTGAAGACGACATGATAACAGAAGAAGGCCATAACATGGCCCTACATGTCACTGCACGCATTAAGGATTCAGAACTCAAGAGGGCTCTCATCGACACGGGAGAATCCTCAAATGTTGGTCCTCTTAAAACTCTGAGAGCATCCAAGTTTCAGCAAAATAAGATTGTACGACAGCCTACTGTGATGACGGATTTTGAAGGAAACCAAACTAGAACGTACGGATATATCTATTTGAATCTGTCAGTAGGACATGCCCAGTCGAAGGTGAAATTTGAGGTAATAGAGAAGGAGCCAGACTACCACATGATACTGGGGAGACCGTGGCTTCATGATAATAGGATCAACCCCTCAATATTTCACCAATGCCTGAAAACTATGCTGAATGAGGAAGTCGTCCGCATTCCTGCATCATTGTCTCCTTATGCACCAATTTGTGGCGTTGAACTTTTTGAGCCTAAAGAAAATTCACAAGACTCGTCAAACAAGGTTTATTGTACTCCACTCCTTATATGGTCGTCGGTTGATGGTATTTTTACAGTGTTGTAGTAAGATGGTTCGTTCAAGACTTGTAAAGCAGATTTTTTAGACTTAATTTTTATAAATAAAAATAACAAACTCAATTAAAAAGTGTTGTGAAAATTATGAGAGACTGGGGCTAGGATTCCGCTATTTACCAATTCCAAGGTGATACTAATTATAATCATGCAATTTCACACGTTTAATTTGATTCTCAACTATTGCAAAAGTAGATTTTTAGAAACAACAAATGTTAATCCAAAGCATGGGACATCAAAACCCTAGGCTAAGCATGTTCCATCAATAGAAAATACAATTGTTTAACAAAAATCATAAATCTATTTTCAATCTAGGAAAATAATCATAAATAAAAATTGCACAAATTAAATAATTAAGAATTACCATTTTCTCATTGGCAAGATAGCTTCCTCCGTCGCCCCAAGGATTGGGTTTAGATTCTCATGATGGAAACACACTCAAAATATGATTTCATTGCTCAAAAGGTATTCACAATTAATGAAAAGGATGAAAAATGATTAAAATCGGGTTTGTAACACTTATAATTTGTTAAAAACTAACTGTTTCAGAAAACGGTAACAAAGAAGTGTCGCCGTCACTGTAGCTCAACGTCTGTCTTTAAGGGTCTTATGGTCTTCGTTTTCTTCTTTAGCAGCAACAATGGCTATACTATGCAACTCTGATTTTTTGGCTCTGTAATGCTCTGAACTACTCCAAAACTCTCTGTCCCCTTCTCTGCACTTAGGAACTCTATATATACTCACATGACTTCAAAATCTTCGTAATTACTCCACAATATCCCGCAATAACTTTCATTATTCTTTACGGGAATAATTCCCTTTTTTATCTCATTCTCACGTTTGTTGACAGCCTACACACTCCAAACACGAAGCTACACGTATCTTGATTGAGTATGACTAACTGCAGCGCACGAAATCTTCCAAAATATTAATTGACTCGAAGAATACTCAATATATCCCGTGTCCTGTTTCTCTTCAACTCGAGTTATCCAACCAAACGTAGTCAAACCAAAGACCCAAATGACGCATGTTAAGTCCAAGCAAACTTTCCCAATAAATTTCAGCAATTTAATCTCGTAAAAACACCTCCAAAGAATATCGGGTATTGATTACTTTACCTGTCTCGCGAAATGTCATCTTCTTTCCAATTTTTAAACTCCCACCAATCCTGTTTAGTCAAAACAGAAAGCTACCAATCCATACTAACGAAGAAATCACATAAAATATCGCCTAAGACCAAATCAGAACTTCCGCAACTGCAGCAACCTTTTCACACCAAAAACCAGGTGAAGAAGAAGGTTGCCCCCTATACAGAGTAGGGGTGCCGGTATCACTAAGGGGTGCACAATTACTAAGGTTCCCCTTAGTAATTGGGGTGCCCCTTATCCAAAATGAGGGTACCTTTAGTACTTTTCTCCGGGGGTCCAAATAACACTTTTTGAGCAACTTTTTTCACACAATTTCTCCAAAAACACCTACACAAACATAAAAACGCCATAATAAGTACAAAATCAAGCACTAACAATAGAGACATTGAGGACAATTCAGACACAAAAATGTGTCTATCAAATACCCCCAACCTTATTATTTGCTAGTCCTCGAGCAAAAATCTAGAAAATAAAATCCTAGCTCACTGTCGCAGGCATCGCGATTACACTTAGCATGTGCAACAAGCCTTTGAACCCCCTAGGTGGCCCTAATGGCCGAGTTATAGTCTCGGGAGGGTTTACCAGAGGTGTACCCACAAAACCTTTACTTCTAATTGGTCACAAGTATCCAAAGAGCTATGAGGACATACATATTCTCAACCTATCTCCAAGTAACTAGAATACTAAAGAGATTAAAGGTATCCACTCTATAGCTGAATAAAGAAAAGGGGAGACACATCCGCTATACTGCTAGATAAAGAGATATCCGCTACACAGCTAGATAAACATTATGAGATGCATCCGCTTTATAGCTGGATAAGATTAGGAGAGAGATAAAGATGAGAGGGACATCTGCTACACAGCTGGACAAATTACGTGTGATGAGTTAAACCAGTGTTAGAAAGATCTTGTGCCAGATGGAAAGCGGACTAACAAAGCAACCAATATGCATCTCTCTTCGATTCTCTCACAGTGCTCAGTAGAAACAACGTATTCTTCGGCTTCAACTGTTGATGATAAACTCTCGCACCTCATAGAACCTTGACAAATAACTCTTCTCCTCAATTTCTTGCTTGAAACTTCTTTCAATTTGACATTTCCAAGTTTAAATTTGACATGTCTTGGATCAATTTTGAGATGACAAAGACCGTAGGCTTGTGCTTTCATGTCCATGCCCAAGATTCACTTTGACATGCCTAGGATCAATTTTGAGATGCCCAAGACCGTTGGCTTGTGCTTTTTAAGATTTTTGGAGTCTTCCTGAGCTTTTTTAGAGTTTCTCATAGCATTTTCAGGGCTCTTTAGTGTTTTTAGGGTTTTTAGGAAACTTTCAAAGATAATCTTCATTATTGTAGGGAAATTTTGTTAGTATCATTCTTTATAAAAAATTAAGTTAATCAGTTGGCTTTAACGAATCCCTTGTGCTTTCATGCCCATGCCCAAGATTCAATTTGACATGCCTAGGATCTTTTTTTTTTTTTTTTTGAATCAACAGACCTGGATAGAGATGGAGAATGATCAGATAGAGCTAATACATAGATTTGCCATCATATCAGCAATCAAACCAATAGGGAAATTAATCTAATAATCACATCATTCTCTCTTCATCAACTAAGAATTAAAATTAAAATAGGAAAAAGAAAAGGAAAAATCAAGATTTAGGCATCAGATCTCCTAGGTGTTTATCATCACTGAACAATCAGATGCAAATTACCTATTTGATTAATTGTTCCCCATTTGCCATAATCAATCAAGATTCAAGACTTACATTAACTTAGTTTGAGAAAACAAAAAAGAACATAGCAGAGAAACCATCCCTAGAGTATCAATGGCGGATAGATTTTACATTTTGACATGCCTAGGATCAATTTTGAGATTCCCAGGACCGTAGGTTTGTTGTTTAATTCCCATGCCCAAGATTCTATTTGACATGCCCAAGTTTAAATTTGACATGTCTAGGATCAATTTTGAGATGCCCAAGAGCGTAGGCTTGTGCTTTCATGGCCATGCCCAAGTTTAAATTTGACATGTCTAGGATCAATTTGGAGATGCCCAAGACCATAGGATTGTGCTTTCATTCCCATGCCCAAGATTCAATTTTACATGCCCAAGTTTAAATTTGACATGTCTAGGATCAATTTTGAGATGCCCAAGACCGTAGGCTTGTGCTTTCATACCCATGCACAAGATGGAATTTGACATGCCTATGATCAATTTTGAGATGCCCAAGACCGTAGGCGTGTGCTTTCATTCCCATGCCCAAGATTGAATTTGACATGCCTAGGATCAATTTCGAGATGCCCAAGACCGTAGGATTGTGCTTTCAGGCCCATGCCCAAGATTCAATTTGACATGCCTAGGATCAATTTTGAGATGCCCAAGACCGTAGGCTTGTGCTTTCTTGCCCATGCCCAAGATTCAATTTGACATGTCTAGGATCAATTTTGAGATGCCCAAGACCGTAGGCTTGTGCTTTCATGCCCATGTCCAAGTTCAAATTTGACATTTCTAGGATCAATTTTGAGATGCCCAAGACCGTAGGCTTGTGCTTTCATACCCATGCCCAAGATGGAATTTGACATGCCTATGATCAATTTTGAGATGCCCAAAACCATAGGCGTGTGCTTTCATGCCCATGCCCAAGATTGAATTTGACATGCCTAGGATCAATTTCGAGATGCCCAAGACCGTAGGCTTGTGCTTTCAGGCCCATGCCCAAGATTCAATTTGACATGCCTAGGATCAATTTTGAGATGCCCAAGACCATAGGCTGGTGCTTTCATGCCCATGCCCAAGATTCAATTTGACATGTCTAGGATCTATTTTGAGATGCCCAAGACCGTAGGCTTGTGCTTTCATGCCCATGTCCAAGTTCAAATTTGACATTTCTAGGATAAATTTTGAGATGCCCAAGACCGTAGGCTTGTGCTTTCAAGCCCATGCCCAAGATTCAATTTGCCATGCCTAGGATCAATTTTGAGATGCCCAAGACCGTAGGCTTTTGCTTTCATGCGCATGCCCAAGATTCAATTTGACATGCCCAAGTTTAAATTTGACATGTCTAGGATCAATTTGGAGATGCCCAAGACCATAGGCTTGTGCTTTCATTCCCATGCCCAAGATTCAATTTTACATGCCCAAGTTTAAATTTGACATGTCTAGGATCAATTTTGAGATGCCCAAGACCGTAGGCTTGTGCTTTCATACCCATGCCCAAGATGGAATTTGACATGCCTATGATCAATTTTGAGATGCCCAAGACCGTAGGCGTGTGCTTTCATGCCCATGCCCAAGATTGAATTTGACATGCCTAGGATCAATTACGAGATGCCCAAGACCTTAGGATTGTGCTTTCAGGCCCATGGCCAAGATTCAATTTGACATGCCTAGGATCAATTTTGAGATGCCCAAGACCGTAGGATTGTGCTTTCATGCCCATGCCCAAGATTCAATTTGACATGTCTAGGATCAATTTTGAGATGCCCAAGACCGTAGGCTTATGCTTTCATGCCCATGTCCAAGTTCAAATTTGACATTTCTAGGATCAATTTTGAGATGCCCAAGACCATAGGCTTGTGCTTTCAAGCCCATGCCCAAGATTCAATTTGACATGCCTAGGATCAATTTTGAGATGCCCAAGACCGTAGGCTTGTGCTTTCATGCTCATGCCCAAGATTCAATTTGACATGCCCAAGTTTAAATTTGACATGTCTAGGATCAATTTTGAGATGCCCAGGACCGTAGGCTTGTGCTTTAATTCGCAGACCCAAGATTCAATTTTACATGCCCAAGTTTAAATTAGACATATCTAGGATCAAAATTCAACTTCCTAACAGATGTTGTGTGTGTAAAAAGACGGAGGAATCTCTAGAGAAGGTTCTGTGGTCGTGTGATTTTGTTGTTAGAATTTGGAATTGGATTTCAGGCATTTTTGCTTTGAAACCTGATGTGAATCCTATTACTTCTTATAAAGTTGCGTCAGGTAGAGGTCATATGGTGAAGGACCTTTGGTTGATTGCGAATTTCGTGATCCGAGCTGAGCTGTGGTATAATAGAAACAAAATCACGTTTGAGAAGAAAGTTATGAACTGGAACTTGTTTATGCAGCGTGTTTTTAAGCAAATAAGTGACTATTCTTGTCGCTTGAAGGGAGATATGCATAATACAGTGGAAGATGTCCGTGTGCTTGATTTCTTTCGGGTGCGGCATAGGAAGGTTAAGCATGTTGAACCAATGGCTTGTTTTTGGTCTCCTCCGGATTCAAATGAGCTGCTCCTTTGTTTTGATGGTGCATCGCGAGGCAACCCAGGGTCACCTGGTGCGGGTGTGATAGCAAGAGATGAAAACTGTGGCGTAGTAGGTGCTATGAGTATTGGGCTTGGTTTTTCTTCAAACTACTTGGCAGAGTTATACGATATCCTTTTGGGTCTTGAATGGGATGTGCAATGGGGATATTCAAAAATACTTGTTCGTACAGATTCTTCAAGTGTAGTTCGGGCTATAGAAGATTTTTCTTTGCCATGGTTTGCTCAGCAAAGGTCGATGGCAGTTCGGAGTATGTTTGAATCAATTAGGTTTGTTCACACCTATCGTGAAGCAAACTTTTCTGCTGACAAATTGGCTAAACATGGTTGTTTATTGGCTAAAGGAGTAAGAATTGCCTATGTTGGTGTAGTTGCAGGAAATCCTACACTACACACCTCACTCGAATTTGCTTATTCAATCCATTTGAAGATGAATAATAATGTGTTTTATTAATTGTTTTCTTCAAAGATTTACAAAGAAATGTAGAACAAAGCTAAAGAAATTACAATCACTCTTAATTTTCTCTCTCCTAATGACTTGCTTAACAATTCAAAAAGACCTCTCCTACAACAGACTTACTCAACCCTTTATATAGGGTATTATAAAGTGGATGACAGCTAAGCTGTCCTTTATTTTCGGGAAACCTTCGCGAAGCGTCGCAAGTATGTAAGTGTTAGACTTCGCGACACTCCTAAATCTCGCCAAGTCTTCACATTTTCCTCATGTTCTGACTGTCGTCATTTATTATGTCATTTATTTATCTCCATGCAACTCCTTCGCGACGCAGTCGTTTATTAATCTCGCAAAGTCGTGGTTTTGCCTTGTTAGATTCGCACGTTCTTCTGCTTCTAACCGCCTTTCTTCGTGTATTGTCTGTCTCAGCGTTTCTAATGCCGCGATTTCTTCATTTCCACGAATTGTTTCTCCCATCTCTTCTCGATTTCTCTCTTCCTGTCCACTATTCATCAATTGTTGCACTTCTTCTCTTTCTTCCATAGAATCTGATCTCCATGTATGCACACTCACCCTATCATAATCGATTACTCTGTTTAGCGCTGGTTGAACTGGTGGTTGAATTGGTGGTTGAATTGGATCTTCTTCTCCATTTCTTGCATCTATCCTTGATGGTTCACCTACTTCATTTCTTCTTTCTCCCACTAATCTTCCACTTCTCCTTACGATCGTTGGTTGTTCTGATGCATTCTTTCTCCTAGCCATTTCTCAATTTTAGTAATTTGTCGCCTCTGACCTTGAGAAAATACACAGCAATCTTGAAAAAAGAAATTTGCAACTTAAAGATAAGATCCGAGAACTAGAGAGTGAAGCTGCGGCATCTCGCGAGAAGGATGAACGGATTAAACAACTGGAGGCTGAGCTTACTTCTCAACGGAATAGAGTATCTACTCTTGAAAGCGCAAATCAGCAACTTTATGGTATAGCAATCTTTACTCCTCAGATTTTTTATTTTTTTTATTTTATCATTTACTTTTCTTTGCCTGACTTACTATTTTCGCAGACATATATAATCTCTCTGAAGAATCTATTCTTGTCCATTCATTTCCCGAGCCCATGGATGATGATGTCCTTCTTACTCGCCTCAATGAATCTCTAAGTAGTTCTTCAAATGATACCAACCTTCTTTCATTAAAGGATCTTCGATCCAAATATCATCTCTTAAGGATCGAGCATAGGGCTAGTTTAAGTTTAGCTAATCAACTTAAACGAATGTATCTTGATTCCAAGAAGAAAGACAAAACCTTAAGGAAGAAAATTAGTGATCTCATAGATGAGAAAGATCGCATTACTAACAGAGGTGCACAGGCATTAGCAAAATTTCAAAAATCTCTCCTTGATGTGCAAGTTGAGCGAGATGAGCTCCTTCGTCAGAATACCCTACTTAGCGAGCGAGAAGACCAAATTCGCTCACTTTTTGTCATAAATAATGATGATGAATTTGCCTGGGCTGCGAAGGTTTTAGATAACGCTAGAAATAACTTAGGTGTCGATGTTAGTCTTCGCACCGAGCAAACTACCTTAATCAAGGATATGATCTTTGAAAGAGAAGGTTGTTTGTTATACTTCTTTACTTTACTTTTCTGTTCTTTTTCTTTTTGTACTATTATCATTAATTCATTTCTTCATGTTTTCAGAATCTGAAAAGAGATTTCAGACAAGGATTGGAGAACTTGAAACCGAAAAAGAACAACTCGCCATGGATCTCTCTCTTCGCGAGAATAAATATTCTAAGTTGAAGCAGCAATTCCAAGCTACAGTGGCGAATTTTAATAATGATGCTGTTCGTTTTCGCAATCAAGCTATGGAAATAGTTTGTAACGATCACAACATTCCTCTTCATTCATATCCTTTCCTTGCTGAAGAAGTTCCCGAGAACTTGCCTGTCTCTGATGTTTCTGATAGTGAAGCTAATGAAGAAGAAGAATCTGGCGACGAAAGTGATGGAACCAAAGAATCAGATCAAGAAGAAGAACCGGCAAAGAAATAACTTCTTTTTCTTCTTTCATTTCTTGTAATATCTGTATACATATATCTTTGACCATTGAATGTGAATTTCAACTTTTGCTTCCTTTGTTCAGATATATCAATCAAACAACCCTTCTTTGTAATTATAACTTCACACTTGCCTCTGTCCATAAGATATAATCAACTTTGCGAGTTACATAAAATATAATCAACTTTGCGAGTTACATAAAATATGATTATTCTCGCGAGATATATATATATATCATTAATTTTTTTTTTTTTTTTTTTTTTTTTTTTGACTTTGCACAATATCAATGCGACAAGATCGCAAGATATCTTCATGGATTAAGAAATCTATTGATCTTGCCTTATCATTATTTGTGTGGTCTTATTATGCCTTCCTAAGTAAAGGTCTTATTTTGCCACCCCTCATGGCGACAAGATCGCAGGACGTCTTTACATTTTCATGTAATGACCCATTGACCTTGTCTTATCATCTCTTAAGTATTTTTGCCTCTGCAGGACATTATATTTGCGACAATATGATAGGTTTTAACGTTCTTGCGACCATAAAATCCCGTGACATTGCCGTCTTTGCGACGAAATCGCAGGACGTTCTTACATTTTCATGTAAAAACCCATTGATCTCGTCTTACCCTCACGTTAGTATTATTGCCTCTGCAGGATCATTGCACAAATATGACAAGCCTAAATTTTCTTGCGAAAATAAAGCCTCATGACATTTGCGTCTTTTGACACTTATCAGCTCCCTAATGGAGGGTGCCGCCCTTATCTTCTCCCTGGTTGCCCCTTCAAGGAGGCGTACATCGGCCATACAAGACTAGCTCCTCCCATCCGGTCTTAACGACAACCAGTTGTTTTCGCAGCCTCTTATCCCTTATACCTATAGGGCTTATGGTTACGAGACTGCACCCTAAGTGGAGTTTTCTTCGGGCCGAGTACAGCATGTGCCAAGACTTGTCAAGAGTGGTAAGGAAGTTCCATGCTCCCCGCACTCTTGACTCAACCGTGTACCTCGGCGCCTTGGTCATACACTGACTCCTTGGAAGAGACCCTCGGGCGTCCAACCAGGGTATAACCTTATATATATAGTTGGAAATCCAAGGTATCTCCCCTTTTTTTTTTTTTTTTTTGTTAAGTCAAATTTTGTGTGTGTGCGAATTCGAACGCATAACCTCTAGCTTATACTATACGGCCCTGAAGGTATCTCCCCCGGATAGGCTTTTATGGGCCCCAAATCTCCATGACCCAGGTTTCAGGAGCGGTGTAACCTTCCACCTGAGCCATGTTAAGAGATACCCCCTTATATGACGTACTTTAGGTCTTACATTTGCCTCTTGCGAAATATCATTCGCGAACTAGGGTGTACGCCATAAAGGTTTGTCCCATTCACTCACTCATTCATTTTATCAATTTATTCAATCATTTGTCTGCGAAGTTTTCGCACAATCTCATTTCAATTATTCAATAGATTTGTACACATTCTTCATGGCGAGATTCTCGCACAATTTTTCCGCAACCATCATCTCTGCTTCTTATCCTTATCATGCTTTCACCACTAAATTGTTATTTTAAATATTCTTTTCATTAATATATTTTTTGGACTTAAAAAAACATATCTAGGATCAATTTTGAGATGCCCAAGACCGTAGGCTTGTGCTTTCATGCCCATGCCCAAGATTCAATTTGATATGCCCAAGTTTAAATTTGACATGTCTAGGATCAATTTTGAGATGCCCAAGACCGCAGGCTTGTGCTTTCATGCCCATGCCCGAGATTCAATTTGAAATGTCTAGGATCAATTTTGAGATGCCCAAGACCGTAGGCTTGTGCTTTCATGCCCATGCCCGAGATTCAATTTGAAATGCACAAGCTTAAATTTGACATGTCTAGGATCAATTTTGAGATGCCCAAGACCGTAGGCTTGTGCTTTCATGCCCATGCCCAAGATTCAAAAGATTGGGGTGAAGTGGATGCAGGTATTCTAGCAAGGAAAAAAGCTAGAAAAGTAGCCAAGCAAGCTTCCAAGATCATGGCTTTTAATTCAAAGGAGGATAATGCTTTTGATCTCGATAATATTTTAACTAAGGAGGAACTAGAGGTGGCAAGTACTATTCAGCTTGATGAAGTCCGTGCTAATTTTATTAGAGATCCGGCCTTTAGACAAGACTATTTCAAGGAACAAAAGGAGCAAATGGATAGAATTTCACCTAAGAAAAAAGCTCAATCTCCTATTAAACTTATTCCTGGGGGTAATTATGCTTCAGATGAAGATGCATATGAATATGATGATATTTATGAAGATGAATACAAGGAACCTTATGGAGACCTTGATTTGACACAAATAATTGCTGGTCTTCATTCCAAGAAGAGGAATTTTAGAGTTGGAAACAAAGGGGCGCAAACGATTTTAATGTTCCGATTTTTCCTCTTTAGGTTATTTTTTGTGTTTATGAGCTTAATTTTTGAGCTTTTAGAGTTTCCCTTCCCCTTTGGTTTATGGGGGTGGGGAGGCCTTGAGCCTCCCATCTTGTAATTACGTTTTTTTTGTTATAATAAACCTTGGACTTAACAAAAAAAAAAAATATTTGGATGTTTCCTAAAAACCCAAAAAACACTAAAGAGCCCTGAAAGAGCTCTGAGAAACTCTAAAAAGCTCAAGAAGACTCCAAAAAGCTTTAAAAAGCTTAAATTTAATTATACTCCGTAGCACTGGGATCTACAAGCTAGGGATTTTTTTTTTGATAATTCAAAAAAATTGTATTAATAGATAACAAATTTACAAAAGATAATTTGCAAGAAAAGAGGTCACAGCAACCCCAAATCCCTACAATAGTGAAGGTCAACTTTGAATGTTCTATAAAAAAAGCCTTGAAAACTCTAAAAAACCCTTAAACTCTAAAAAGCCCTAAAATATCTAAAGAGCTCTGAAAAATCTAAAGAGTTCTGAAAAACTCTAAAAAGCTCTGAAAAAACTTTAAGTTAATTATATTTCGTAGCACTAGTATCTACTAGCCAGGGGATTCGTTAAAGGCAACTGAAAGTAACTTAACTCTTTATAATAAATGATACTAAAAAAAATTACCTACAATAATGAAGATTTTCTTTGGATGTTTCCTAAAACCCTAAAAACACTAAAGAGCCCTGAAAGAGCTCTGAGAAACTCTAAAAAGCTCAGGAAGACTCCAAAAAGCGTTGAAATGCTTAAATTTAATAATACTCCGTAACACTGGGATCTACAAGCTAGGAGATTCGTTAAAGAATGATAATAACAAATCCCTACAATAGTGAATATCATCTTTGAATGTTCTCTATAAAGCCCTGAAAACTCTAAAAAACCTGAAAACTCTAAAAAGCCTTAAAATATCTAAAGAGCTCTGAAAAATATAAAGAGCTCTGAAAAAGTCTAAAAAGCTCTGAAAAAGCTTTAAGTTAATTATATTTCGTAGCACTGGTATCTACTAGCTAGAGGATTCGTTAAATCCAACTGAAAGTAACTCAATTCTTTATAATGAATGATACTAACAAAATTCCCTTCAACAATGAAGATTATCTTTGGATGTTTCTTAAAAATCCTAAAAACACTAAAGTGCCCTGAAAGAGCTCTGAGAAACTCTAAAGAGCTCAGGAAGACTCCAAAAAGCTTTGGAAAGCTTAAATTAAATAATACTCCGTAGCACTGAGATCTACAAGCTAGGAGATTCGTTAAAGAATGATATTAACAAATCTCTACAATAGTGAAGATCAACTTTTTTTTTTTCTCTCCAAAAAATTTGCGATTCTTTTAGGGTTTCAAACTCTCACGTGATTTCCTTCATCCTTGATCATCTTTTGGTGATTTAGGATGGGGGAAAAGCCTGTTTCAATCATGAATCCTAATGGGGTTAAACCCGCGAGTTTTGCTGATTTGGTTAAGGGTAAAAACCCTATATGTTAAGTGATTCAAATTTATTATCTCTTCCTGAGGCGTCCATGTATCTTGAAGAACCATCTTTGGTTTTACCTATAGAACTCACTCAAGAAGGGCGTGATATTTTCCAGTTTAGTCTTATTGGAAGACTGAACTTTAAAGGTTTAAAACTTTATGATCAAAAAAGTTTGGAGGAACAATGGGGTTTTGGTCATGGAAGGTGCAAGCTGGTTCCTATGACTAAAGGGTTTTTCATCATCAAATTGACTTCTGCGGAGGATAAAGAACGAGTTTGGCATGGTGATTCATCGAAGGTTCAGCAACAAACACTTAGGGTTATGAATTTTTATCCTAACTTTGATCCGGAGAGGAAAAATACATCTCATGCTACAGTTTGGGTGAGTTTTCCTGGCTTATACATTGAATTGTGGACTAAAAAAATCCTTCTTTCCATTGCAAGAATTCTTGGTAAGTCGATTGCTATAGATCAGAAAACCTTGGACCATGATGTTGGTAACTATGCTTTCTTTGTCTTGATTGATTTGGATTTTGCTAAGGTAATTCCCAAAAGAATTCGCCTTAAAGCTAATGGAAGGGAGTTCTGGCAATATGTGGAAATACAAGATGTTGAGAATATTAAGTTTTGTACTCATTGTAAAATTATGGGGCATAAGTTTGAGAGTTGTCTTGTAGCTCGTAAAATTTTATGCCTGATACGGAACAAAACAAGGAGATTCAAAATATGGAAAGTCCAAACGCTGATTTAGGAAACAAAACAAACTTGGCCAGTAATGTGCATCGTTCAGATTTGGACAAATCCGTGTCCACTTTAAACTCTTCTTTGGTTGAAAACGTTCAAAAAAAAGATTTAGAAGAGTCCGTGACTAGGCCAAAGGCTAGCATGTCCTTGGCCAAGCTAAACTCAATTTTGGCAGGTAATGTGCAAAATAATGGCAAGCCCGGGTCCAAGCATACTTCTTATTACAAGACGGTGGCTAAGGCTATGGAAGATAAGGGCGTGTCCAAGGATTCTTCAAATGATGATTGGAAACAAGTTAAGGGTAAGAATTCACCAACCAAATTTTCTTTTACAGCCTTAACTGATGCTTTGATTGCTTCCTCAGAATTTGTTTGCAAAAACAAATATGATTCTCTAATCTTAGGTTTGAGAGATGATTTTGAGGAAGTTAAACAAAGTGGTACTGTAATAGATGATGAGGAAACACAAAATGATGTTGTTTTGGATGCGACTAGTATGGCAGCTGAAGTTAAAAACACAAAAGAGTGGGGTACGCTAGTTGATGACAATAAAAACAAGAATAACAAGGTTTCGGAGATGACAGATTCAGTTGCTTTTGATATAAATAATATTTTGACTATGGAGGAATTAGATGAGTCAAGCAAAATTCAGAATGATGAAGTGCGTGCTAACTTCATTAGAAATCCAGTCTATAGAAAGGAGTATTTTAATGGAAAAAAAAGAGTTGTTGGAGAGAGTCTCAAAGAAAAAACCTCAAACTCCTATAAAACTTGCTCCTGGTGGTAATTATGCTTCAGATGAAGATGATTATGATGATATTTATGATGATGAGTATAATGATTTTTATGAAGAGCCAAATTTGACAGAAATCATTACTGGTCTCCAACCTAAGAAGAGGAATTTTAGGGTGGGAAAGGGACGCAAACATTTTTAAGTTCATATTTTTCTTCTTTTTTGTGTTTAGGAGGTTTTTAGGAGTTTTTTAATGAGCTTTTTATGCTTTTTTATTTGTAGGAAATACCAATTGGTCCTAGGAATAATATATTAGAGAGAGTCTAGTCCAATTGACCCAGTCAATTGTCTGTTTGGTCCTATTTGGTAATATAAATTATAGTTTGGTCCTAAAAATTATCATTTGGTCCTACGCTGATGTCATGGATGATGTAAATGTCACCCTGTAGTGGCAGAAATACCCTTTTGGATAAGGACCATATATATAGTCAAAAAGTAGGAGAGAATAAATCATTCTCAGATTTACTTTCTCTCTCTAATGTTTTTAGATCTAGTTTCTTCTCCATTTTTTTTTTCTTTCTGAAACTTTATTTTGCCGACGAAGAAGATGATGCTTTATGAAGAAGAAGAAGAAGAAGAAACCGATGACGACGATGTCCTGCTGCCGTTTTTGATGTTGTTGTTGAAGACGGTGATGAAGAAGAAGAAGAAAACGATGGCGGCGATTTTCTGCTGCTGCTGTTTTTGATTTTGTTTTTGATGTTGGCGATGTAGACGATGAACAAAAAACTGCTGCTACTGTTCGTTGAAGATGGTGAAGAAGATGAAGAAGATAAAGATATGTTGTTGTTGTTAAAGATGTAATCAAGAACTGATGCTTTTGTTTTGAAGATGAAGATGAAGATGAAGATGAAGTTCATCAAATAAAATGAACTGCTGCTGCTGTCTCTTGTATTCTTTTTCCTTTTTGTATGGAGTTCATTCCTGGGAATGAAGTCTGTTTTTTTAGCTTTTTGTATGGAGTTCATTCCTGGGAATGAAGTCGGATTTTTTTATGTTTTGTATGGAGTTCATTCCTGGGAATAAAGTCTGTTTTTTTAGCTTTTTGTATGGAGTTCATTCCTGGGAATGAAGTCGGTTTAGGAATGAAGTCGGTTTTTTTTTATGTTTTGTATGGAGTTCATTCCTGGGAATGAAGTCTGTTTTTTTAGCTTTTTGTATGGAGTTCATTCCTGGGAATGAAGTCGGTTTTTTTTATGTTTTGTATGGAGTTCATTCCTGGGAATGAAGTCTGTTTTTTTAGCTTTTTGTATGGAGTTCATTCCTGGGAATGAAGTCGGTTTTTTTTTATGTTTTGTATGGAGTTCATTTCTGGAATGAACTCTGTTTTTTTAGGTGATTTTTGAAAAAATAAGTAGAAATTAATAGGAGTTCATTTTGAAGAATGAACTGCTACAAAAGAAAAAAAAAATTAACACGTAAGGATATTTTTGTCTATTTAAATATTTTTAAATAATTATGGACCAAACAGTAAAGGCGTTTGACCAAAGGACTAAACAGACATGGCCCCACCTAAAAAAGGACCAAACGATATTTTTCCCTTTTTATTTCACCCCTTTGGTTTATGGGGGTGGGGGGACTTGAGCCCTCATTGTAATTCTTGTAATTACGTTTTTTTGCTTTAATAAACCATTGGACTTAGCAAAAAAAAAAATGAAGATCAACTTTGAATGTTCTCTAAAAAGCCTTGAAAACTCTAAAAAACCCTGAAAACTCTAAAAAGTTTTTTTTTTTGCTAGGTCAAATCTAAAAAGCCCTAAAATGTCCAAAGAGCTCTGAAAAACTCTAAAAAGCTCTAATTTTTTTTTTAAAGTTAATTATATTTCGTAGCACTAGTATCTACTAGCCAAGGGATTCGCTAAAGCCAGTATGATTTTTTAACGAATCCCCTAGCTGGTAGATACCAGTGCTACGGGATATAATTAAATTAAAGCTTTTCAGAGGTTTTCAGAGCTTCTTAGAGTTTTTCAGAGCTTCTTAGAGTTTTTCAAAGCTCTTTAGTTTTTTCAAGGCCGTTTATATTTTTTTAGGACTTTTTAGATTTTCAGGGTTTTATAAAGTTTTCAAGGATTTTTAGGAAACATTCATATTGATCTTCACTATTGTTTGGAATTTGCTAGTATCATTTTTTAACGAATCCCCTAGCTGGTAGATTCATTAGGGTTTTTGGCTTTTTTCAAAAAAAAAAATTTCGCGCTTTCATCTTGGATCATCTATTGGTGATCAAGGATGGGGGAGCAATCCTTGGGTGATTCAAGTCATCCTAAGCTTACTTTTGCAGAACTTGTTATGGGAAAAAACAAAAAAAAAAAAAACATGTTACTACTGCTATTGACATCAGTTCTCTACCAAACCCTACTACCAAAGATGGAAAACTTGCTGTGGTTATTCCTCAAGATTATTATGAAGAAGGTTGTCAAATCTGGCGTTTTAATCTCATAGGGAGGCTAGATCTCAAAGGCGTCAAACTATCTGATATATCAAGCAATTTGGAACAGCAATGGAACCTAGGAGAAGCTAAGTTCAGTTTATCCCCATGAACCGTGGCTTCTTCATTGTTAAGTTATCTTCCTAGGAAGACAAAAACAAGGTTTACAGAGATGGAAATAACGAACCATGGATTGTGAATCAGCAGCCTCTACGTTTGATTGAATGGTACCCAGGGTTTGATTCTGATAAGCAATGCACATCTCATTCTACCGTATGGGTCAAGTTTCCCGGCTTACCAGTTGAGATGTGGGTAGAAAAAATGCTATTATCGTTAGGAAAATCTTTGGGTACTCCTATTGTGGTAGATAAACGAACCCTAAATCATGAATATGGGCATTTTGCATCAGTTTTGATCGACATTGATTTCTCAAAACTCAATTCTGATTCAGTCCATGTTGAAGTGGGAGGACGCAACTTCTGGCAGCCTTTTGAAATCTTAAAGAGACCTAAATATTGCTCGAAGTGTAAGATTGTTGGGCATCAGGATTCTGAATGCAGGAAGAAACATGCTCCTTCGAATACAGCAGTTCAACAACCTGGTTCTTCAACAGACGCTCAACAACAGTCCGCTGCGTTAGTTATTCATCAGGGAGATTCATCCTGGCAGGTTGCATCGCATAAGAAGAATGGTAAGAGAAACCGTAAAGGGTCTGCACAACCTTTACAACCTACTGTTGTGAGCGTCCAAGGCACTGTGGAACTACAGTTACAAGAGGATTTAGTGATTTCCGAAGCTGTCTTGCGAAGTGCCACAACTAAGTTTGAAAGAGCCAAACAAGATGCACAAGCGCATACAGTTTTAGTTAACAAAGCTAAGTCGGTGAGTACTCCAGCTTTGATTACTAAGCCAGGTGGGAATGTTGAATTGGCTAGAACTAAACTTCCTAACCCTGGTAGGATTCCTAAATCTTCTTTGCCAACACCGGAGTGTGACGCTCTTGAACAACATTCTGAATTTGTTTCGCACAACAAGTTTAATATCCTGGGTACGAACTTTATTGGTGAATTTTTTTTTGTATTAATAGATAACAAATTTACAAGAGATAGTTTACAAGAAAAGAGGTCACAGCAACCCCAAAAACTTGTATACTATTTAAATCGAAAATAAGCAACATTTGGATATTCAACTGAATTTAGAAAAGGTGGTCTTCCAATATAATGCATCCCCACTTCATTAGCTAGTAAACAACCACGCTTAGCCATCTTATCTGCTGAAAAATTCGCCTCCCTAAAAGTATGAATGAATCTAATAGACATATAATGCCTAGTAATCACCCTCCATCTTGCGAACTTTATTGGTGAATCTTCAAACGGTCAGCTACATGATATTGACAAGGTTGATGACAAACGTGCTAAATGATGAAGCACTCCAAGCGAGAATCGATGCTAAAGATGATGACTATATGTCAACAGAAGAAGAATGAACTTGGAATTCGAGCACTTCAAAGACTTAAATCCTCCTCAAATGCTGCCAGTCAAGCAAAGCTATCTAAATCTCAAAATCCCAAGGTTTAATATGCAGGTTCTTTTTTGGAACATAAATGGAGTTGCTCGTGAAGCTGCTCATTGTAAACTTAAGGAGTTAATAAGAGATTTCAAGCCGGATGTGTTTTGTCTTGCGGAACCTAAGGTGCACTGCTCGGTTGCCTTTGGCAATAGACTACAACTTGAAGGATTTTCTTCTCATGTTATTCATAATGCTACTGCTAATAGTATAGATAATCTTTGGGTTTGTTATTTAGATTCAATAAGGCCTTCTATTCTAAATAGGAGCAAACTGGCCATTTTTATTAAGGTTGATGGGGTTCATATTTCTTTTGTTCATGCTAGTTATGTTCAAGTTACAAGGAGAAGACTTTGGCAGCAACTCAATCTCCAAGATGAATCTATTCCTTGGATTGTTATGGGTGATTTCAATTGTATTCTTGGGCTTGATGAGAAAAAGGGATGTCTTGAACCAAGAACTTCGGCTATAAATGAGTTTTCAGATTGGTTGGATGACAATAATCTTTTTGAGGCAGACTCTCTGGGTACCAAATTTACATGGACTAATAGTCAGCCGGGTACTAATAGAATCATTAGTAAACTTGACCGTGCTGTTATTAATGCTGCTTAGCTTGCAAAATTTGAGAATTGGCGGTGTAAAGCTCTTCCTAGGGAAGTTTCCAACCATTCTATATCCTTTTGCTGTTCCAAGGCCTAAGAGAGCTCCGTTTCGTATTCAGAAGATGTGGTTTTTGCACGAGGATTTTCTTCGTATGGTTAGTGATTGTTGGAATATGCCGGCTCATGGTTCTCTTGATTTCATATTTACTTATAAACTCAAGAGACTTAAGGGGGTGATAAAGGAGTGGAATCTTCTGGTTTTTGGTAATATTCATTCTCGGTTGAAGCAAGATCAGTTGAGGTTTGAATCTGCAGCTTTTTGTTCAGATGAGGATCCAAGTGACGTTACCAAGCTTAATCTTATGAAGGATGCTATGGCTAAGCTTAGTGAGAATCGGCTTCAACACAACACTATGCTTAAGCAAAAGGTAAGAAATCAGTGGCTTGTGGAGGGTTCAAGCAATTCTACTTTCTTCCATAATAGCATTCGCATTCGCAGAAGCTCTAATACTATTTCTGAATTAGTAGATAGTGATGGCCATACTATCTCTGATTATGATCAGTTGCGTGACCATATTGTGCAGTTCTATGAAGAGAAATTTAATGGCCATGAAACTGATATTGATGCTAGCTTATTTGATTATGAGCATGTTAGTATTTCTGATGAACAAAGTCTTGCCATGGACAGAATTCCAACTCCTGATGAAATCAAACAAGCAGTTTTTCACCTTGGAGCTGACAGTGCACCGGGGCCAGATGGTTTTTCTGGTTGTTTCTGTCGTCATTGCTGGGATATTATTCAAGATGACTTGATTAAGGCTGTTATGTTTTGTTGGAGTACTGGTCATATTCCTAATGGGGTGAACTCAAGTCTTATCATTTTACATCCAAAGGTAAGAGGTGCAAATACTCTTCGTAATTTTCGACCTATTGTCCTTAGTAATTTTTTCTTTAAAATTTTTACTAAAATCCTTTTTTTTTGTTAAGTCCAAGGTTTATTATAACAAAAAAACGTAATTACAAGAATTACAAGTTTGAAGCACAAAGCTCCCAACCCCCATAAACCAAAGGGGTGAAAAATAGCATCAAAAAAAATACTAAAAGCTCATAAAAGAAGCTTCTAAACAAAAAAAATAGCAAAAAGAGGAAAACTAGAAACACTAAAAACGTTTGCGCCCCTTATTTCCAACTCTAAAATTCCTCTTCTTAGGTAGAAGACCAGCAATTATTTGTGTCAAATCAGGGCCTCCATAATGCTCATTATAATCATCTTCATAAATATCACCATATTTATCTTCATCTGAAGCATAATTACCACCAGGAATAAGCTTGATAGGAAATTGAACATGTTTCTTACCAGGACCAAGATTAGATTGAGCCTGATTCTTAGTTGTTAGTTTATCCATTAGATCCTTTTTTTCCTTGAAAAAATCTTTCCTATAGGCTGGACTTCTAATGAAGTTAGCATGAACTTCATCATTCTGAATTTCTCTAGCAACTTCTAGCTCCTCCCTTGTTAAAACATTTTTCAAGTCAAACATGGGCTCTTGGCTAGAATTTACCACAGGATCTGAAACACTTACCAAAGCCTTATCCTTTTTAGTTGTATTGGCATCTGAGATCATACCCCATTCCTTTGAATTTTTAACTTCAGCCACCATAGCAGCCACATCCAAATCAGCATCATTCTCCTCCAAATCTTCAATGTTACTTGGCTGAACTTCCTCATCTACCTCTCTAAATCCAAGTTATGAACTCAGCGAGTCATATTTATTTTTACAAACAAATTCTGAAGAACATAACAAAGCATCTGTGAAGGGTGTAAAAGTGAATTTAGAAGGAGCGTTCTTACCCTTAACAGGCGTCCATCCATCTTTGGAAGTACCAGCAATAGACTTGCCATCTAACATTGAAGTTACGGACTTGCTTTCAAAACTTAAAGAAGTGTTTTCCAAACCACGGTTTGGGTTTGAAATAGAAACCAAATCCGTGTTGTTCTTTGAATCAGAATTTTTTTTAACACGGACTCTGGCTTAGACACAGAATTTGGGTTTGATACGGATTCTAGCAGTTTAGTCTTCACGGGAGTAATACCTGCATGATCTGCATGAGCAGATTTTCTCAAAGACACGGAACTGCCTTCCAGATTTGGCTTGTTCACGGACTGCTGCTTGTTCACGGGCTTCTCAGAGTTTGTATTGGACTTGGAGTGATCAACTTTACGCGCAGCAATAGCTTCTTTAGCTGCAATAGCATTTCGGCATCTAATCAATTTTAGTTGTGCTTCACGAAATTCCATAGAAGATTTATTAAGCTCTTCCTCCAACTGTTTATCATCAGTGCACACAAGACTTGTAGCATCAGTTGTGCCAGCATTATTTTGCTTAGCTACGTTGCCAAGAACTATCAATTCCTCTTGATCAGCTACAACTTGGTTATTAGCTAAGTTTTGCTCCAACGTTGAAGTTGTTGCGACTTCTGCCACATTCTCATTATTATTACTTTTAACCTGCCAGACTTGTTTTGCTTGTTGAGTAGTTTCCTTGCCAGCAGATTTGGTTTCCTTACTAACAACTTTGTTTTTAGCCTTCTTCTTACATTCATCATCCATATGCCCAATGATGTTACAAGAGAAACATAATTTTGGAGGATTCTGAATATCAACATATTGCCAAAACTTCTTTCCACCTGCTGTTAGGGATATGCGTTCATGAGTGTGTTTTGAGAAGTCAATATCCACCAAAACAGCAGCAAAGTAACCATATTCAAGGTTTAGGGTTTTTTGATCAACCACAATTGGTGACCCCAGAGATTTACCCATTGAAAGTAATGATTTCTCAGTCCATAATTCAATAGGGAGACCTGGAAAACGCACCCAAACATCTGCATGGGAGGTTCTTTGCTTCTCCGAATTGAAACCTGGATACCAATCAATCAGTTTCAAAGCTTGTTCTTTAACATACCACTTGTTTGCACGTAACTTTTCCTTATCAGCTTCACTAGATAACATAATAATGAAAAAACCCTTAGTCATCGGCACAAACTTACAACCTAATTTCCATTGATCTTCAAGGGTTTTTTTAACTTCATAGAACTTTAATCCCGTAGGATCCAATCTAGCAATGAAACTGTGTTGGAAAGGTTTACACCCTTCTTAAAAGAAATCATTAGGTATTTCTAGAGCAGGTTCACCATCAACAAGACTAGGGTTTGGTAACTTTGAAACATCAATTGTTGTTGGGTTTAGGGTTTGACGCCTCTTAACTGTTTCAGCAAACGATTTTTTGTTAACTTGATTAAGATCAGAGGTGTTTGGATCAGAAAGCATAGATTCAATCATCTTGAAACAACCTAAGCTATTCAAGATCAAAAAATCACGTGAAAAAAATGAAAACTCAAAAACGCCAAGAGAAAAAACCGGACTTTCTCTTTCCTCTCATTTTTTTTCTTTTCATTTTACTAAGATCCTTGCTACTAGACTTGGTAGTGTTTTGGATAATCTTGTTTCTGAGGAACAGGTAGCCTTTATGAAGGGTCGTAATATTCATGAAAACATCAGTTTGGCTTCAGAAATGGTTAATGAACTTCACATCAAGCGTAAGGATGGCAACATTGGCCTTAAGCTGATATTTCTCAGGCATTTGACACGATGAGTTGGTCTTTTGTGTTGGAAGTTTTTCGCCGGTATGGTTTCTCTGATCATTGGTGCTCTTGGATTCTTAATATTTTGAATTCTGCTAGAATCTTTATTCTTTTGATGAATGGCAGTCCGGAGGGTTATTTAAAAATTAATAGAGGTTTACGTCAAGGAGACCCCCTTTCTCCTTTGATTTTTGTCTTGATTGAGGATGTTCTCAGCAGAAATATTACGAAGCTTTTTCTGGAAAAAAAAAGATGTCTCATATGGTTACAAGAGGTGGTATTTCCCCTACTCATCTCTTCTTTGTTGATGACATTTTTGCAAGGGCAACCTTAAGAGTCTTCATAATCTGGTGGATTTGTTGGGTAAGTATCAAGCAGCTTCTGGCCAAACTGTGTGTAGGCAAAAAAAGCAAGATTTATTATGGTGGAGGCTCTTTAAGTAGACGGACCTATCTTGCTGATTACTTGGGTATGAGTGTTGCCACTTTTCCTGATAGGTATTTGTGAGTTCAAATTATGCCTGGCACTGTTAGATATCATCATATTTCTGGAGTTGTTGAGAAGATTAAAGCTCAACTTGCTGGTTGGAAAGGTTTTTTATTATCTTTTCATGATCGTATTGTGCTTGTTAAATCGATTATTTCTAGTTATTCTATTCACAACATGGCCTTCTACAAATGGCCGCGCAAATTTATTTTGCAATGTGAAAGAGCAATTAGGAATTTTATTTGGACTGGTGACTTTAATGTTAGTCGTGATGTGGTTGTGGCATATGATAAAATCTGTTGCCCTTTTGAGGAGGGGGGTCTGGGTTTAACTCGTATGGCTACTAAGAACAATGCTCTTCTCATGAAGCTTTGGTGGAAAATTCGCACTTCAAAGAAGAAATGGTCTGGTTTTCTTCGTGCAAGGTTTTTTGGTAGGAATGGTTGCATCATGGCGAATGGTTTGAAATCTTCTATTTTGCCGGGTATTAAAAAAGTGTTCAAGATTGTTGAATCTAACACTAAAGTGCTGCTAGGTGATGGTAGAGATACTTCTCTTTATTATGATGCTTGGTTTTCAAATAGATGTATTGCTGATATCCTTAACGATTATACTTTGGATAGAACCACGTTGGTTAGTGCTATTTTGATTGAAGGACGCTGGCAGATTCCTGTAGAACATTTGGATCGCATGGTAGCTGCTGGTCTTGATGTTAATCAGTTTCCTACTCCTTTGGAAGGTGGGGATTCACGGATTTGGATGCCAGAACTCAAGGGGAACTTTACTGTAAGTTCAGCTCGAGATTTTATCCGCCGAAAGTATAATGATTTTGCAGGCGCGTCTCTTTTATGGAGGAAGGAAGTGCATCCTACCTTAGCTGCCCAGAATTGGAAGTTTCTTCGTGGTGCTTGCGCTACTTATGACATAATCCAAAGAAGGTTCAAAATTCAGCTTGCAAGCCGTTGTAGCCTATGTGGTGTGGCGGAGGAGACTCTTGATCATGTCCTTTTCCATTACACCTTTGCTGGCCGTGCTTGGAACTGGATTGCTGATATTTTTGATTTAATGCCTAATGCTAACCTTGTGCTATCTTGCAAAGCATCTAAGGTAATAAGTGATATGATCCGCGACTAGTGGCTTCTTGCTAACCTTGTCATCAGGTCAGAGCTTTGGGCTGTGCGGAACAAGGCAGTATTCCAGCGTCAACAACCTAACTGGAACTTTTTCTTCAGGCGTGTTTTGAAGTTAATACAAGAGTTTGCTGTCAGACTTAAAGGGTTCATGCGAAACAGTGCTGCTGATATTGTTATTCTTGATTATTTCCGTGTGAATCATAGAAGAGTAAAGCCTTTTCAACCTGTTGAATGCTTTTGGGAGCCTCCGGAAGAGAATGAACTCCAACTTTGCTGTGATGGGGAAGCTGATGGACATATTTATGTGTCTAATATGATCTCAATTGTATGTATTGTTAGTGCTAGATTTTGTATTTATTATGGCTTTTTATGTCTTTGTAGGTGTTTTTGGACAAATAAGCTTTTGCGGGAAAATTGGCTCGAAAAGTGGTATTTGCGCTCGTGGGAGAAAATTACTATTCGGACCCCTCATTTGGATAAGGGGCGCTTCAATTACTAAGGGGTACATCATTGATAAGGGGCACCCTAATTGTTATTTACACTCCAGGACACCCATCCGCTAAAGGCACCCTTACTCTGGTTAAGGGGCAACCCATTTACATTGTTTGAATTATCGTTTTGGCGGGAAATTGTTCCAGTTGAAGAACAGATGTGGGTTTGGATTTTGGACGTGATTTTAAGAGATTCAATCACTAAAATCGATTGGGTTGGACCTGTTTAGCTTAAACAGGGATGGTATTATTGTTTGGATCGATCGGAATGGGCTGGATTGATGTGAAGCAAAACAGAGGTGGAGGATATTGCGTAGCTCTCTGTGGGATTGTGAATCGAGTTTATTGGAGATTTTCATGGGAAAGGCATAGTTTGGGCCTATGATGATTGGACGGGATAGGTATGTGCTCCAGAATCGAACCAAAAGAAGTTTCTAAGGTATCTCGATAAACATGGGAAGTGGTTATTTACCGGGTTTTGTTTGAATGAAATAAGGAAAGAACGTGGAGAGCAAGGGAGTTTCTTGGCTGTATATTCGATTCTAGCCAGTTTAGGAGTGTATCGACGGCTGCAGACGTGTGCAGAGAAGATTATGGAGAAAGTTCTGTAACTTGGCAGCAAAGGAAAAGTGAAGATTTTCTCGGAATTTTTGGGGATTGAAGTGTATATATATGGTCCGGGGAAGTCATAAGGGGCTGTCGAGACTTGGGGATAGTTTTGGGGGCCGAGCAGAGGGTTTGGAGGAGCTACAGAGATCAACAGAAGGAGTTTCAGAGAAAGTTCTCTGCTGCTGCAAAACTCAAGAACATCAAGAACGTTGAACCAACGGGGCGGTCGCGACGGTCTCGAAACAACCACGAGAGACAAACAAGTATCGTTGTTCAACGATCTTAGAAATCTGAATACAGATGACGTCACGTAACACCATTACAGCGTTACAAATCTCTGTTTTATATAATTTCTTCAATAAAACACCTTTTTGAGCTATGGATTATTATTTTGTGCGTGTTTTTGATATGAGGAGCTAAACCCCAACACTGGGACGACGGAGGAAGCCATATTTCATGCGTGTGGTAATTATATTTAATTCTTTCATGACTTTTTGCATGGATTGTTAATTGATTTATGGTTTTTATTGAATGGTTGTGATTTCAATTGATGGGTTATACTTAGGTTAAGTCTTTCGATATCCCATGCTTTAGATATACAGTCGTTGCTTTTCAAAAATCTACCTTGGCAAAACATAAAGTCAATATTTTATTATTATTTGAGCTATAATTGTCTAGAATAAATATATGAATCGCATGAATGAATTTTATGGTGGAATCAGAAGTCCCGATTCTCTCGATATTTGTGACAAAACTTGTGTATATATTTTCTTTGTTTTTAGTATTTTCTGAAACCAAATCTTTACAAGTCTGAGTGAACGACAACCTTACTACCACTTTCTACAACAACATTAAAAATCCCATCAATTTTTGGCGCCGCCGACGCGGACTTGTATTTAGATTTGTTTTAGGTTTCTTTTTCTTTTTATTATTTTTTGTTCTTTTTTACGCGTTTTGGTATTTTTCGATTCTTTTCAGATTTGGAGTGAAGCTACAAGGAAAGAAAAAAGGGCTATAAAAGGAAAGCATCGCCAAAGAAGGAAATAAAAGAGGAATCCAAAAGGAGTGAAGAAGAAGATTTTGTATATAGTTATTTTATTTTATTTTTAGAAACTGTAAATAGGGTTGTATTTTTGTAATTTTTCTTTTATTTTTGAACTTTTTGGACTTTATTACTGGACATGGACATTATTTTTTAAACCCTAAGGAAGGGTTAAGATTAAATATAAAACTGTTTGCGGGGAAGGACGACGATTACGATCTTGTCTCGGCCCCTCGGGTTCGTACAACGACATCGGAGTCGGTGGCACAGTCGACTTCAACGGTTCATCGCCCGTGCAGTACGGGAGGTAAGACTCTATCCACCCACGAATCCTGTCGGTGGGTTTTATTTTGTGTGACAACTCACACCCTGCGAATAGAATGTCGAACTGGTATTACAATAGCCAATACAACGAATATCCGACTCGAGTTTCAAAATGGACGTTACTACTTTGACCATAGTGTGAATAGTGGTTGGGAACATCAGCCTTTTCAAGGTTATGGCTCATACCATGATGAGCCCAATTACTATCCATACACCCACCGGTCATACGAGCAAAATTCCTCTCTACTAGAGTCCGCATGTAAGTTAGCTGAGTCAACACAAAAGTTACTTGAGTCAACACGTAGTTCAGATGCAATGATAACTTAGTTTTGGACGAAAGCAATGCAACGTGTGAACCTTCTTTCCTAGATGAAATCAGGAAGTCATGTGAGTCGACTCAGAAAATGCTGTTAGAGGCCCAGGAAAGAAATGCTCAAGATAGTTTTAATTTCCAATATAGTGTTTCCAATAGTACCTTTGAAAATGAAGATAGTTATTTGCATAATCAAGATGACGAGGTTAGAATTGGTAACACTACTTTAGATGAGGTTCGACCATTTTCATGTTATTACAATGATGATTATGATGAGGATAGTGTTGATGAAGAATTTGAAATGAGTAGGCATAGTGATCAGGAATTCGTTACTCCAATTGAGCTTAACAACGATAATATTATTTCTAGTTTGAATCCAAATAATTTTAATAATTATTCACCTATTCAAAAGGACGAGGATTTGACTAGAGATACCACCGTTTTAGACGATGTAGTTTTTCCTTATGATTACGAAGCCGATTATGGTTTAGAGGAACAGGTATATTTTGAGTCTAGCGATGTAGAAACAATAGACTTAGAAAAAGAAAATGAACTCGTAGAGATGAGTGAGGATGAACCCGACTTAGAAGAATCAATTGACCATTTTCAGAATCGAGATGACCTTGAAATTAGGGAAGTTGTGACTAGTCTTTCTAGAGACACTTTGAAAACTCTAAGTTTGGGGGTGATTATCATTCTCCATGTGCTTTAACTCTTAGAAAGGTCCCTCACTTGGGACTTGACATATGTGCCTCAACCATTTTAAAAGATTATCTTCATACACGTTTTCCTGAACCTAGTGATGTCCATAGGGAAGTTCAGTTGTTAGAAACCCATCCTCTGGTTGATGTGGTTTATTCAGGCTATGATACTCATATTGACTTTGTTTTCCCACCAAATATTTTTCAACCAATTGTGGGAACGTATAAGTTTCAGATGTGTCAATTATTTAGTTTTAAGACTGAGCCTAAGTACTTTAAGAAATTAGTACCGACACATTTGCTTAAGATTGACTGCCAGTTTCATCGTGGTCAATTGTGTGAGTCAAAACTGATTGACTTTAAGGATCCGCAATTATTCAGATTATTATTATGTGCTTCTAAGTTCTTATTTAAGTTTTTACAGACTTTATAACCTGAACTGGATCTTAGCTTTGAGGAATTCCAGCACATGAAAATATTTTATCTCGACCCAGTTATAGAGCCTGAACCTGAACCACAGCTAGATGTAGTTGTCTTAAACAGGAAACTAGACAACGGTGTGCTTTATTTGTTAATTTTCTTGGCATGTTGCAGATTCCTTTTACTTGTGATAGCTCTATTTGGTTTTGATGACCCACAGATATTTCGTCTATTACTTTATGATTTTATGAGGTGACTAATCCTTTCTTAGTCTGGATGAAGACGTTAAACTTAGCACTTCTTGGGAGGTAACCCATGCTCATGCAACACGGTAATATCTTTCCTTAACTCTTTTTGCTTCAAATGGTAACAATTTCTCCTTGTTCATGCTTTTAATTTTATCTTTAGAACATTGAGGACAATGTTAGATTTAAGTTTGGGGGTATGGGAGAAAGTTTTAGTTGCATTGTTAAACTCCAGAGCCTAGAAATTTATGCTTATTAAGGATGGCACTAACCAATCTAAGTGGATGGAAGCATTTTGGTTGTAGGAGTTGAGGAACCAATCTGATTAGATGGCAACATCTAAAGAGTCTATTCATAAAAGCACAAAGCTCATGTGTTAGAAATAACATGATAGTTTCACCAATCTCGTTGAGTCCTTTTCACTTCTGTTTTTATTTTTATTTTGTTTTTAAACTATGTTTCTCTAAGTGATTAGGTGGGGCCCACGAATCAAGTTGTTACCGATGCTAGGGTGAATTAGAGTGATTGAGATACACAGTTGAAAAAAAAAAAAGTGAAAAAGAAAAAAAAAAAAATAGATACAAAAAGAAAAAAAAATATAGTATTATGAAAAAATAAAAAAAAAAAATGTTGAGACCAGACCATCTGACCAACCGGAATAAATTCAATAAAGTCGACCACTGGAACCCTTGTATATGCCAGTTGTGTTGACCTAGAGTTAGGTTTATCGACCACTGGTTCCCTTGTATATGCCGGTGTGTTGATATTAGTCGAACTAGTATCTCGGTCCATTAGGATAGGTTCATTTTGGCGGAGGCCTTCAGACAGATATGGGAAACATCGATCACTTAGTAAACATCAAAGCCATCTATATTTTTCTCTATATCCATCTTCTTGATCTATCCATGTGATTAGTTTTGACTCCGGATATTGATGTCCATAGTGCGACTATCTGAGTAGAGCTCTGTGACTTACATATGAATTTTAGTATGCTTGAGTGCAAACTCGTGTACAACAATTGGAATTTCGCATCGGGGTACTTCCTCTTGTAGTCAATAAGTATGCCAACCAAGGAGATTCTTTAGTGCCTTCCAAGGTTCTGTGTAGATAGTTAGGGTCTGGAGTGTAAAGGTTTTGTGGGTACACCTCTGGTAAACCCTCCCGAGACTATAACTCGGCCACTAGGGCCACCTAGGGGTTTAAAGGCTTGTTGCATACGCTAAATGCAATCGACGATGCCTGCGACAGTGAGTTAGGATTTTCTATTTTTGATTTGCTCGAGGACTAGCAAATAATAAGTTTGGGGGTATTTGATGGACATATTTATGTGTCTAATATGATCTCAATTGTATGTATTGTTAGTGCTCGATTTTGTATTTATTATGGCTTTTTATGTCTTTGTAGGTGTTTTTGGAGAAATAAGCTTTTGCGGGAAAATTGGCTCGAAAAGTGGTATTTGCGCTCGTGGGAGAAAATTACTATTCGGACCCCTCATTTGGATAAGGGCGCTTCAATTACTAAGGGGTACATCATTGATAAGGGGCACCCTAATTGTTATTTACACTCCAGGACACCCATCCGCTAAAGGCACCCTTACTCTGGTTAAGGGGCAACCCATTTACATTGTTTGAATTATCGTTTTGGCGGGAAATTGTTCCAGTTGAAGAACAGATGTGGGTTTGGATTTTGGACGTGATTTTAAGAGATTCAATCACTAAAATCGATTGGGTTGGACCTGTTTAGCTTAAACAGGGATGGTATTATTGTTTGGATCGATCGGAATGGGCTGGATTATTGATGTGAAGCAAAACAGAGGTGGAGGATATTGCGTAGCTCTCTGTGGGATTGTGAATCGAGTTTATTGGAGATTTTCATGGGAAAGGCATAGTTTGGGCCTATGATGATTGGACGGGATAGGTATGTGCTCCAGAATCGAACCAAAAGAAGTTTCTAAGGTATCTCGATAAACATGGGAAGTGGTTATTTACCGGGTTTTGTTTGAATGAAATAAGGAAAGAACGTGGAGAGCAAGGGAGTTTCTTGGCTGTATATTCGATTCTAGCCAGTTTAGGAGTGTATCGATATCGGGAAAGACGTGTGCAGAGAAGATTATGGAGAAAGTTCCGTAACTTGGCAGCAAAGGAAAAGTGAAGATTTTCTCGGAATTTTTGGGGATTGAAGTGTATATATATGGTCCGGGGAAGTCATAAGGGGCTGTCGAGACTTGGGATAGTTTTGGGGGGCCGAGCAGAGGGTTTGGAGGAGCTACAGAGATCAACAGAAGGAGTTTCAGAGAAAGTTCTCTGCTGCTGCAAAACTCAAGAACATCAAGAACGTTGAACCAACAGGAGCGGTCGCAGAAGCAGTCTCGAAACAACGACGGGAGACAAACAAGTATCGTTGTTCAACATCTTAGAAATCTGTAATGATGACGTCTGTAACACCATTACAAATAAATATACAAATCTCTGTTTTATATAATTTCTTCAATAAAACACCTTTTTGAGCTATGGATTATTATTTTGTGCGTGTTTTTGATATGAGGAGCTAAACCCCAACACTGGGACGACGGAGGAAGCCATATTTCATGCGTGTGGTAATTATATTTAATTCTTTCATGACTTTTTGCATGGATTGTTAATTGTTTTATGGTTTTTATTGAATGGTTGTGATTTCAATTGATGGGTTATACTTAGGTTAAGTCTTTCGATATCCCATGCTTTAGATATACAAATCGTTGCTTTTCAAAAATCTACCTTGGCAAAACATAGAGTCAATATTTTATTATTATTTGAGCTATAATTGTCTAGAATAAATATATGAATCGCATGAATGAATTTTATGGTGGAATCCGAAGTCCCAGTTCTCTCGATATTTGTGACAAAACTTGTGTATATATTTTCTTTGTTTTTAGTATTTTCTGAAACCAAATCTTTACAAGTCTGAGTGAACGACAACCTTAATACCACTTTCTACAACAACATTAAAAATCCCATCAGCAGCGAGAGGGAATCCAGGTGTTGCCGGTGCTGGTGTGGTTGCACGAGATGTGAACTGTTCAGTACTAGGAGCTATGTCTATTGGCCTTGGAGTTACTACTAATTACTTGGCGGAATTGTATGGCATTATTGTGGGTATGGAGTGGGTTGTAAGATGGGGAATGAGGCGCATTTGCATTAGGTCTGATTCCTATGGTGTTGTTGAAGCTTTGAAGAGTGCTAATATTCCTTGGTTTGCTCGACAAAGGTGTGTAGCAGTTTGTAGACACTATGATGCAATAAGGTTTATTCATACCTATAGGGAGGCGAATTTCTCTGCCGATTCTATGTCAAAGGGGGGCTGTCTTCTCAATGAAGAGGAAGGTTAACACTATGAAGGAAGACCATTTTTTTTAATTTCAGTTGAACACCCTAATGTTGCTTATTATAGATTCAAATAGTTTACAAGTTTTTGGAGTTGTTGTGACCTCTTTTCTTGTAAATTATTCTTTGTAAATTTGTTATCTATTAATACGAATTTTTGACTTATCAAAAAAAAAAGGATTCGCTAAAGCCAACTGAAAGTAACTTAATTCTTTATAAAGAATGATACTAACTAAATTCCCTACAATAATGAAGATTATCTTTGAATGTGGAATTAAAACCTTAAAAACACTAAAGATCCCTGAAAGAGCTCTGAGAAACTCTAAAAAAGTTCAGGAAGACTCCAAAGACCTTTGATTTAATAATACTCCGTAGCACTGGGATCTACAAGCTAGGAGATTCGTTAAAGAATGATAATAACAAATCCCTACAATAGTGAAGATCAACTTTGAATGTTCTCTAAAAAGCATTGCAAACTCTAAAAAAAACCTGAAAACTATAAAAAGCCCGAAAATATCTAAAGAGCTCTGAAAAACTCTAAAAAGCTCTGAAAAAACTTTAAGTTAATTATATTTCGTAGTACCAGTATCTACTAGCCAGGGGATTCGTTAAGGCCAACTGAATGTAACTTAATTCTTTATAAAGAGTTATATTAGCAAAAATTCCCTACAATAATGAAGATTATCTTTGAAGGTTTCCTAAAAACACTAGTACAAACTGACCCTTTTGCCACGCCAATTTGGCGTGTCCATAGGGCTTTGGACACGCCATAATTTTATGTTCTTGGCGTGGTTTCTGCTCACGTGGTTTAAGCCTTTATGGCGTGTCTAAAAGTATCATATGGCCACACCTCCCTAGCGTGTCTATTTCTACATGAATAGACACGCCAGGAGCTCATAGGCGTTGCTATAGTGTGTAAAAGGAAATTAAGTTTTTGAACCATTTGGCTTGTCCATTGGTACCCTATAGACACACAATTTGCTTTTTGGCGTGGCCATTGTTTCTCTATAGACACACAAGTCTTTTTTGGCGTGGCCATTGGTCATCCAATGGACACGCAATTGTTTTTTGGCGTGGCTATTGTTTATCTTATAGACACGCAAAAATAAAAATGGTGTGGCTATTGGTTACCCATGGACACAAAAAAAATATTTGGCGTGGCCATTGGTTATCCTATGGACACGCAATTGTTTTTTGGCGTGGCTATTGATTATCCTATAGACACGCAAAAAAAAATGGTGTGGTTATTGGTTACCTATAAACACGCAATTTGTTTTTTGGCGTGGCCATTGGCTCTCTATAGACACGCATGATCTGATTTTTGCATGGCTATATGTGATGTTTAGGCATATTTGATGCAATCTTGTACCGTCCATGTGTTCTAGATTTGGTGTGATATGATAGAACTTCGACCGTTCATATTTGAGGCATCTATCACCGTTCACGTGTATTAATCTGCACCAATAATTTTATACCAAAACGGATGGACATGATGGGATTTCAAAGATACATCTTTCACCATCCATGTAACCATCTCGAAGCGTTCATTTGTTATTATATTTCAAAAAGCTGTGAAACGTGGCTAAATCTCTAACCGAACACGTTGACGAAAGATTATAAAATCTCAACCGTCGAATTGTATACATCTTCCACCATCCATGTGGCATTATCTCAAGCCCTTAATTCAAAATCAATATTTTCTTTTCAAATTTGATATATTTAAAAAAAAAATGGCAAATTTATTTACCCAGAATTAACATAAATTTTATTCCAAATAAGACCTTATCAAATGTTACAAAATAAATTGATTCCTGCACATGCACATAAACCTGAACACAATATTTTTTTCGGATAATACTAACATTAACCAAACCAAAAATCTGAAAACATGACGGAGACCACTATAACAGCAATAGTTAACAACGATGATTTGAACACTAGATAGCATAGCTATATCTTCAGAATGATGGTGGTCCGCTTAACACTAGACTTAGAAGCATTGATAGAATTGGTAATAGCTTCAGTCCCCTTTGAAGTAAACTGCAGTTCCAGCTCGTTAACCCATAGTATGGCTAGATGAAGAGCCTTGGCTTCAGCATGTTAAGCATCTCATGCTGTGCTTGGGATTGTTTTGGCACCCCAGAAGTTTCCTGCATTATCAAGAAGAATTATACCAATTCTCATAGTACGATTCAAATCTATATAAGAAACATCAAAATAAATGAGGTGGATTCTGGTTAGAGGGAGAAAGAGTTCTTTGCTGAGCAATACTATTAGGGTGATGTTCTTGGGTTAGTTCAGACTGAACAGACTACTGACGCTGAATAAACTTTAAGGTACTAATAGTGGTATTTGAGTTAATATTACGAACCTTGACATGAGACATCAATGACAAATCAAACACATCGGGAAAACCATCACCTTCGTAATAAGCCTTGAATGGAGCAAGTGCGGGAGCACAAAGTTTAGTCTTGTGAAGAATCAAACTACATAACAGAAATACACACAGAAAATCAAATCAACGACTTTGGAACATGCCAGTTAAGTTTTTAGAAGAGAGAAGCATCAGTTACCTGTACGAATCACAATCAAAATGCTCCGGCATATATCTTGCCAAATTGTTGCAACAACCAGCATGAGTCCTTCATTCACAAAGAGACAAATGCATACACTCAGCATAAAGTACATCAACAAGCTGAACTCATCCCGCAAACCAAGAAGGAAATAAAAGACAAGGATTGAGGAAATCGAGATTAGCAACAATAAGGGGAGTGCTGGAGAAAAGGTTCTGAAGCACGAAAATTAAAGTTCCTAAACTTTTATTGCTCATGCGTATATATCTGTGTAACAGGAAGTAAAAGAGATCCTTAAAATTACCAGAAATCAAGAATTACTATAACAGACTTATTTTTCATGTACAGAGTATTAAATTTGTAATTTACCATATATAAATTATACACTTTTTAAAGTTCGCATGAGAAAAAGATGAAAATGATAATGATAATCACCTTAATTTCTTTTATATTAGCAGGCAATCTGGCAACACTTAGCAGTCATGACGTAGATGAGGTACCAATACCACTGCAACTCTTACCTGCAAAATACAAATTTAGTAGATTTAAGTACAAAAGAGAAGTCCATAAAACCATATTAAGAAAGATTTGATTGATATAGCAGATGAATCAATGAGACATCAAAAGGTAATCCGGCAACATTTAGCAGTAATGACGTAGATGAGATACCAATACCACTGCAACTCTCACCTGCAAAATACAAATTTAGTATATTTAAGTACAAAAGAGAAGTCCACAAAACCACATTAAGAAAGATTTGATTGATATAGCAGATGAATCAATGACACAACAAAAGACTCTTCCTTCAGATGCAGCTGCATTTATTCATGCGGTATTATTTTATTCACCACAGTCCTCATTGAATACCGTTTGTAAGTTTGATTATGAAAGACATATTCTTCTTCTGAACACTATACTCATTTCAGATTTGATGATGGTTTTGTTTTGATATGAATTTTGTTTTGTGATCTTTTTTATTTGAGGAGTTGTTACCTCAGTTTTTTAGGATGAGGTTGATGTGAAATCATTCTGCAACAAAAAGCATTTTGCAAAATATTTGTTGTATGCTTTAATCTTAATCTTATTCTTATGTTTTGAGAATATTTGTGTGTAGTTTTCTTCATTTTAGCTTTTTGTTTACTTGGTTTGGGTTGTGCTTCCAGGCATTGCTACGGCTTTGGGTGACAGAAGTACTTCTCGTCCAAAAATTTCACTCGCTGGCCCTCTTTAATTATTGATTCAGAGGTTATACTGATAAACACCTGGAACTTGATATTTTTAATCTTGAGAAGTACATGTTCTAATGATTTACGGGGCTTGGGATGGCACTGATAGCATGTTATGATGTACATGGGATGGCACTTATAGCATCTTATGACGTGCATGTTTATACTTTGTTTTGGATACTTTTTCCCATTGGAAATTCTTATGTTTACAATCAATTTTTATTTATTTTTTCAATTTTTTATGTTTAAGTTGGATTATACCTTGTAAGAAACCTCGTCTATTAATAAAATATGAAATTTATTTTGAATCAATAATTTAAGTATAGTTATGCTCTTTTCTTTGTAATGCAAGCTTTTATAAATATTATGCTCCACTTCAACTTAGATGTTCATAAAAAAGAAGAAGAATAGACGATCTTTACATAGGCGTTTCTAGAGACGAACCCAAAAACAATTTACTTGTGCTAAATTGTAAAATAAACTTGTTGACTGTTATCGTTAACCAATAAGTTTTTTCGGGGTTGAGCCTGTTTAGACTATCATCCATAAGTCCGTTAGTCTTAACGTGGCAATATATCCATAAGTCCGTCAGTACACTAAGTTCTAAAATTATCCCACCGACTAACTAAAAATTAATATATGTAAGATATAAATTATCTTGTGGACTCGGGGGCATGAGCCCCGGTTACTGTCCATGTACTGTAACTCGAACTGGTGTGTCTATAAAACCTACACTATGGACACGCATAGTAGCGTGTCCAATAAAACTAACTTTTTAGCCACACATAAAAAGTGGCGTGTCTATAAAGCTTACCCTTTGGACACGCATACTAGCGTGTCTAATAAAACCAACTTTTTAACCACGCATATAAAATGGCGTGTCTATAAAACTTACCCTTTGGACACGCATACTAGCGTGTCCAATAAAACCAACTTTTTAGCCACGCCTAAAGTGGCGTGACTACTTTTTTGGACACGCCAATAACCCTGGCGTGGCTGAAAGCACCCCAATGGACACGCTAATAACACATGGCGTGGCTACAGGGTAGATTTCTACCCTATAGACACGCCAAAAACCAAAAGCGTGGCTAGCAAAATTATAAGTGGCGTGTCTAAAGCCCAAATTTGTACTAGTGAAACCCTAAAAACACTATTGAGCCCTGAAAGCTCAGGATGACTCCAAAAACCTTTGAAAAGCTTAAATTTAATTATACTCCGTAGCACTGGGATTGACAAGCTAGGAGATTCGTTAAATAATGATAATAACAAATCCCTACGATAGTGAAGATCAACTTTGAATGTTCTCTAAAAAAACCTGAAAACTCTAAAAAAACCTGAAAACTTTTAAAGCCCTAAAATATCTAAAGAGGTCTGACAAGCTCTAAAAAGCTCTGAAAAAGCTTTAAGTAAATTATATTTCGTAGCACTAGTATCTAATAGCCAGGGGATTCGTTAAAGCCAACTGAAAGTAACTTAATTCTTTATAAAGAATAATACTGACAAAATTCCCTAAAATAATGAAGATTATCTTTGAATGTTTCCTAAAAACCATAAAAACACTAAAGAGCCCTGAAAGAGCTCTGAGAAACTCTAAAAAGCTCAGGAAGACTCCAAAAAGCTTTGAAAAGCTTAAATTTAATTATACTCCTTAGCATTGGGATTGACAAGCTAGGAGATTTGTTAAAGAATGATAATAACAAATCTTTACGATAGTGAAGATCAACTTTGAATGTTCTCTAAAATCCTTGAAAACAATAAAAAAACCCTGAAAACTTTAAAAAGCCCTAAAATATCTAAAGAGCTCTGAAAAATCTAAAGAGCTCTGAAAAACTCTAAAAAGCTCTGAAAAAGCTTTAAGTTAATTATATTTCTGTAGGATCAGAATATCGCAACATCAATACCTTTGCGAAATCTTTATACAACACACTGCGAAGATATCGCAGACGGGTTACAGAAATGACGCAACAAATGACGACAGCCTAAACACGAGAAAGTTGTGGAGATCTAGCGAGATTAGGAGAATTGCGAAATTTAACATTTGTATACTTGCGAGAATATCGCAAGTCAGATCCAAAAATAAAGGACAGCTTAGCTGTTATCCACTATGTAATACCCTATATAAAGAGCCGAACATGCTTGAGAAAGGGGAGATCTTTTTAGAGTGAAGAGAAAGTTTTGAGGAGAGAGAAAGTCTAGAGCAATAGTTGTATTCTTGATTTCATTTCCTCTTTGTAAAATTCTTTAACTCAATTAATAAAAAGTGTGATTGTTAATCTTAAAGATGGGTTGATTATTATGAATTCTTGTGAGGGATGTATTGTAGGATTTCCTGCAACTACATAATGGCGCTAGAAACAGGGAAATTGATGTAGCTTTAAATTGAAGATCATGCTTACAAAACTATGGGAGGAAAAGATGAAGATCTAATACCTTCAACCTATAAAATCTATGGTTTTAATGGTACTGCAAATAAGCCTAAAGGAGAAGTCAATATGCGAATTCCATTGAAAGGATTGTCCTCTGAGATTCTGTTCTGTGTAGTCGATGTGGAATCACCATACAACGCATTGATTGGACGACCCTGGTTACATGGGATTCTAGGTGTAGCATCGACTTTCCATCAGTCTATCAAGTTCCCACACCCCAGTGGTATTGGAATCATAAAAGGAGATTGGGTTGAAGGAAAAAAGTGTTATGAAATTGATATAGAATCTTGCGAAGAAGAAGAATTGGAAACATAACATCAGAGAAAAACAAAAAAGTGAAAGATTGATGGTAGATTCAATAAAACAGAGAGAAGAAGAAACGTTGCGAAACCAATGCATGCTGAAGATAAGAAGTGGTGAAGGTTTTGCAAAAGATAAGAAAATAACAGAAAATTTCAAAAATGCAGAGGCAGAAAGTAGCAGAAGTAAGAGACTTAAGGAGTGAATGTATTTGTTGATTTTATGACTGCAAAAATAAAATTGGGAGAAGAAAAAAAAATATTTATGAAAAACAAAGATGAAATTGCGAAATTACAAAAGAGCTGATATGTAGAAGAAGAAAATATCTTTTATGAACATCAAATATGAGATTGCGAAATTGCAAAAGAGCTGATATGCAGAAGAAGAAAATATCTTTTATGAATAACAAAGATGAGATTGCGAAATTGCAAAAGAGCTGATATGCAAAAGAAGAAACAAAACAATCAGAAAGGGGCGAACCTTCTATGGCGTACACCCTAGTTCGCGAAATTAAAATTTCGCAAGAGGCAAATGTAAGACCTAAAGTGCGTCATAGAAGGGGGTACCTGTTGCATGGCTCAGCGAAAAGGTTATACCGCCCCTGGAACCCGAGTCATGGAGATTTGGGGTCAATAAAGCCCATCCAGGAGAGGTACCTTGGATTTTCAACCTAAGCTTATGACTTAGGTTGGACGACCGAGGGTCTCTTCTAAGGAGTGCGGCATCTGATCAAGGCGCCGAGGTACACGGTTGAGCCAAGAGTGCCTGGGGCATTTGAAGTGTCTCGGCCATTCTTGGCAAGTCTTGACGTATGCTGTACTCGGCCTGAAGAAAACCCCACTTAGGGCGCAGTCTCGTAACCATAAGCCCTATAGGTAAAACGGATAAGAGGCTGCGAAAACAACTGGTTGTTGTTAAGATCGGATGGGAGGAGCCAACCTTGTATGGTAGAGGTACGCCTCCTTGAAGGGGCAACCAGGGGGAAGATAAGGGCGGCACCCTCTATTAGGGAGCTGATAAGTGACTTAAGACGCAAATGTCATGAGGCTTTATTTTCGCAAGAAAATTTAGGCTTGTCATATTTGTGCGATAATCCTGAAGAGGCAATAATACAAAAGAGAAATATAAGACGAGATCAATGGGTCAGTACATGAAAGTGTAAGGACGTCCTGCGATTTCGTCGCAAGACGACAATGTCATAGGGCTTTATGTTCGCAAGAATATTTAGTCATGTCATATTGTCGCATGAAAAATATCCTGCAGAGGCAACAATACTAGAGAAATGATAAGACAAGATCAATGGGTCATTACATGAAAGTGTAAAGACGTCCTGCGATTTTGTCGCAATGACAAGAGGTGGCAAAATAAGAACTTTAACTAGGAAGGCAAAATAAGACCACATAAGAGAAAAAGAAAAAATGAAATCTTGGAAGAAACCAAGAAATATGTAATTGCGAAAATTCAGCAGAAACAGCTGCGAGACTCAGGCATGAATACATGTTGCTATTCAAAAGTAACTTGCTTAATCTTTCAGTTGAATACAAATAACAAAGGCAAGTATGAGAATGAATAGAATAAGAACATGTTATTTGTCTCCATATGATAGATTTAAGCACGAATAAAATGAAAGATTGATAAAATATTGATTAACCATGTTGCAAAAAGAATTGTTTTTTTAATATGTGCAGAAAGGAACACGAAATCGGCTTCTTCCATTGGGAAGTCTCAAAAAAGGTAGAACTTGCATTTGAAGACTCAAGAAATTCGCAGGAAAAGATTACAAAGATTGGAGATTAAAAGAATGAATGTACAGATATTACAAAAAGAGAAAGAAGGAAACATAACTATTTCTTGTTTGACTCATATTCTTCATCATCTTCATCAAATCCTTCTTCTTCTTCACCTCCATCAGATTCCTCTTCACTAGCATCACCGAAATATCCGGAGGAGGTGCATTCTTGGGAATTTCTTCTAAGAGGCAAGGATATGTAGAATGAGGATGTTATTGTCATTGCAGAGACCGTCTTAATAGCTTTGATTGCGAAAAAAAAGAATAGCTCATTCTTAAAGTTCGCAACAGTAATCTTTAATTGACTTTTCAGTCTGGAACATTTATCATTGCTAGAAGAAAGATCCTTTGTGAGTTGTTCCTTTTCGGACTCAAGTTCTTCAACTCTTTTGCGAAATCTCTCTTCAACTTCTGCGAACATATAACAATGAGTCAATAATTTGATAATAATTAATGAAAGACGAACGATTAATAAAGAAGAACAATTAACAACCTTCTCTGTCAGAAATCATATCCCTAACCAAGGTCGTGTGCTCAGCTTGAAGACTAACATTTACACCTAAGTTACTTCTGGCGTCATCTAGAACTTTCGCAGCCCAAGCGAATTCATCATCATTATTTATGAGAAGAAGGGATCGAATTTGATTCTCTCTTTCGCTAAGTATGGAATTTCTGCGGTTAGAATCATCTCGTTCAATTTGAACCTCAAGAAGAGTTTTTTGGAATTTCGCTAACGCTTGAGCACCTTGACTAGCGATGCGATCTTTATCATCTATGAGATCACTGATTTTGGTTCTTAAAATATTGATTTCTCTTTAGAGTCAAGATAGAAACGTTTAAATTTGTTGGCTAAGCCTAAACTGGATCTATGGTCAATTTCTAAGAGGCGAAGTTTGGATCTGAGTTCATTTATGGGAAGAGATTTAATCTTGTCATTTGAAAAACTATTCAAAGAATTATTAAGGTGTTCAAGAAGGGTATTATTATCCATTGAATTGGGGAATGTATGAAGGAGAATGGCTTCATCAGAAAGATCATAGACGTCTGCGAAAATGATAAATTAAGATGTGGGAGGATAATGAGAAAACAAAATAAAAGAAAAGGGAAAAATTCCATACCATAAAGTTGCTTATTGGCATCTTGAAGACTAGATATTTTTTTCTTTTGAGTAGAAGAATCAGCTTCTAATTGTTTGTTCTTCTCGCGAAGATCAACAACTTCAGCTTCCAGTTCATCGTTTCTCTTGCGAAGTTGAAGATTCTTCTTTTCAATAATACCACGTCTCTTTTCCAGATCTGAGGCAACAGCGAAAGAAGCTTTCCCAGTCTGCGAAGGAAAATAAAGAAATTGTCAAGATGTAGTATAACTTTAAATCATAATTATGAAGAAAAAGAGAAATGAAGGCATACCAAGATACCAAGAGAATTCAGAAAGCTAGGAGTCACTGATTTGGAGACCCCATGAAGAGATCACCACCATCTAGTAAAGGGGCATCACAGATGTTCGCAAGAGCTTTGCATGTGCTAGTGAGATGATCATCCCCAATCCCTTGCATGGAGTCAGAGAAGATGCTAGACAGTTGTGCCATGGAAGCTTCAGCTGGAAAATCTTCTCTTACGAAAGAAGTATCAACATCATCATCATCATCATCATCAGAACTCTCACCAGATCGAAGATTTGAAGGAGAAGGAGAATGAATTTTTCGCTTCTTTGAAGGTGGGGCAGCAGATTTGTCCTTGCGAAGAGAACCTTTACCTTTGCCTTTGGTCTTCGAAACCTTAGATCCTTCTTCTTCTTCAACAACTACAACACCAACCTTCGCACACACATGAATATAAGAAACAGAGGCAACAATATTGTTAAAAGTATAAAAAAATGTTTCTTACTTCATCTGTGATGGAGCGTAGAGTAGATAAAGTGCTAGCCTTTCCAGTCCTATTATAACTCGATCTCAGCTTTTTAATCTAAAATTTTCGCAAGAATTAGAGAATAAGAAAGTAACAACAAATGAAAGTTTATGAAGTGAGCAAGATTTGAAGACATACCTCTTTCGCTTTCTCGGGCCAATTAAATTAAAAAAAAAAAAAAAAAAAAAAAAGTCTCGGGCCAATTAAATACCCAAGGTTGATAAGTGGCGAGATTCGCAGGAAGCACATTTGAACCTGAAATATAAGGTCCCTTCAAAACCAGTGGAAAGACGCACCATCTGTCGTCTTTAGAGTGACAAGGAATATTATTCTTGCCAGAATGACAATCAATGTCATGCATAAGTATTCTATCGATGGCAACATTTTATTTCCTCTTCAAGCGAGAACCCCAGCGAGTTTTATCATTTTTCATGTTTATTACTTCGTAATTTTCAAAGAAGCTCTCTACTGTGTATTTTTCGGCGAATATTTCTAAATCCTCAAATTCAGGATCCCTGACTTCTTTTGGATAAAGAGACCCTTTACCAGCACCGCGGTTGGCGAATTCAAGCATTAGCGAATGCAATCCCCACTCAATTGTTAGAAGGCTCGCGAGAATTTCGCATGAGCAAGAATTTCATAAAACAAGGGAAGATTTGGATCATAAAGAGGGATAGGAAGGCCAGCGAGAATCTGACCAAGTGAAACTATGATTTCTTTATCATCACAATGATGATCAGAAAACAATTTGGCAGAAAGAATGGATTTAGATTCTTGATTGGGAATAATGGTTAATGTAAAACCCTTCTCTTCGAGATCTTTCTGAATTCTTTCGAGAGAAGTCTCATATTTGCGACCAACTGGAGGCATTTTAAGTATGGGAATGAAGAAGAAACTTAAGATCAAAGGAAGAAGAAACAAGAAAATTTACAGTAGCATAAGCGAAATTTACGGAGAAACGGTGAAGGAAAGTTGCAGAAAAAATGAGAAGGAGAGTAAAAAAGAAGAAGAGAAGAATATATATAGAGAGAAGAATTCTCGAGAAGATAAGCACATTTAATGCGAAGAGTAGACGTGAACGGTTGAGAAATAGCGGTTGAAAAGGACGTGTCAAGAAATGGATGGAAGAAGAGATATGTGTATTAAAGTCTGCGTAAAAGTACAGAATCATGTTAATACAGAAGAATATGGAAAAATGAACGGCTGCGGCATTTTGAAGTATTAATTCTCATGACATTCACTCCTTCGCAGAGAAGACATGAGAAGAGGCAAGATGTAGGATCGAAATATCGCAACATCAATACCTTTGCGAAATCTTTATACAACACACTGCGAAGATATCGCAGACGGGTTACAGAAATGACACAACAAATGATGACAGCCTAAACACGAGAAAGTTGTGGAGATCTAGCGAGATTAGGAGTATTGCGAAATTTAACATTTGTATACTTGCGAGAATATCGCAAGTCAGATCCGAAAATAAAGGACAGCTTAGCTGTCATCCACTATGTAATACCCTATATAAAGAGCCGAACAGGCTTGAGAAAGGGGAGATCTTTTTAGAGTGAAGAGAAAGTTTTGAGGAGAGAGAAAGTCTAGAGCAATAGTTGTATTCTTGATTTCATTTCCTCTTTGTAAAATTCTTTAACTCAATTAATAAAAAGTGTGATTGTTAATCTTAAAGATGGGTTGATTATTATGAATTCTTGTGAGGGATGTATTGTAGGATTTCCCGCAACTACAATTTCGAAGCACTAGTATCTACTAGCCAGGGGATTCGTTAAAGCCAACTGAAATTAACTTAATTCTTTATAAAGAATGATACTAACAAAATTTCCCTACAATAATGAAGATTTTCTTTGAATGTTTCCTAAAAACCCTGAAAACACTAAAGAGCCCTGAAAGAGCTCTGAGAAACTCTAAAAAGCTCAGGAAGACTCCAAAAAGCTTTGAAAAGCTTAAATTTAATTATACTCCGTAGCACTGGGATCTACAAGCTAGGAGATTCGTTAAAGAATGATAATAAAAAATCCCTACAATAGTGAAGATCAACTTTGAATGTTCTCTAAAAAGCCTTGAAAACTCTAAAAAACCCTAAAATATCTATAGAGCTGTAAAAAATCTAAAGAGATCTAAAAAAACTCTAAAAAGCTCTGAAATAGCTTTAAGATAATCTTCATTATCTACTAGCCAGGGGATTCGTTAAAGCCAACTGAAAGTAACTTAATTCTTTATAAAGAATGATACTAACAAAATTCCCTACAATAATGAAGATTATCTTTGAATGTTTCCTAAAACCCCTAAAAACTCTAAAGAGCCCTGAAAGAGCTCTGAGAAACTCAAAAAAGCTCAGGAAGACTCCAAAAACCTTTGAACAGCTTAAATTTAATTATACTCCGTAGCACTGGGATGTACAAGCTAGGAGATTCGTTAAAGAATGATAATAACAAATCCCTACAATAGTGAAGATCAACTTTGAATGTTCTCTAAAAAGCCTTGCAAACTCTAAATAACACTGAAAACTATAAAAAGCCCTAAAATATTTAAAGAGCTCTGAAAAACTCTAAAAATCACTGAAAAAGCTTTAAGTTAATTATATTTCGACGGTCTTGGGCATCTCAAAATTGATCATAGACATGTCAAATTTAAACTTGGGTATGTTAAATTAAATCTTGGACATGGGCATGAAAACACAAGCCTACGGTCTTGGGCATCTCAAATTGAACCTAGGCATGTCAAATTGAATCATGGGATGGGAATGAAAGCACAAGCCTATGGTCTTGGGCATATCAAAACAGATCCTAGACATGTCAAATTTAAACTTGGGAATGTCAAATTGAATCTTGGGCATGGGCATGAAAGCACAAGCCTACGGTCTTGGGTATCTCAAAATTGTTCCTAGACATGTTAAATTTAAACTTGGGTATGTCAAATTGAATCTTGGGCATGGGCATGAAAGCACCATCCTACGGTCTTGGGCATCTCCAAATTGATCCTAGACATGTCAAATTTAAACATGGGCATGTCAAATTAAATCTTGGGCATGGGCATGAAAGCCAAATCCTACGGTCTTGGGCATCTCAAAATTGATCCTAGACATGTCAAATTTAAACATGGGCATGTCAAATTGAATCTTTAACATGGGCATGAAAGCAGAAGCCTACGGTCTTGGGCATCTCAAAATTGATCCTAGACATGTCAAATTTAAACTTGGGCATGGGCATGAAAGCACAAGCCTACGGTCTTGGGCATGTCAAAATTGATCCTAGGCATGTCAAATTGAATCTTGGGCATGGGCCTGAAAGCACAAGCCTACGGTCTTGGGCATCGCAAAATTGATCCTAGACATGTCAAATTTAAACTTGGGCATGTCAAATTGAATCTTGGGCATGGGCATGAAAGCAAAAGCCTATGGTCTTGGGCATCTAAAAATTGAACCTAGGCATTTCAAATTGATTCTTGGGCATGGGCCTGAAAGCACAAGCCTACACAAGCCTACGGTCTTGGGAATCTCAAAATTGATCATAGGCATTGCAAATTTAATCTTGGGCATGGGCATGAAAGCACAAGCCTACGGTGTTCGGCATCTCAAAATTGATCCTAAGCATGTCAAATTTAAACTTAGGCATGTCAAATTGAGTCTTGGGCATCTCAAAATTGATCCTAGACATGTCAAATCTAAACTTGGGCATAGACATGAAAGCAAAAGCCTATAGTCTTGGGCATGTCAAAATTGATCCTAGGCATGTCAAATTGAATCGTGGGCATGGGCCTGAAAGCACATGCCTATGGTCTTGGGCATCTCAAAATTGATTCTAGGCATGTCAAATTGAATCTTGGGCATGGGCATGAAAGCACAAGCCTACGGTCTTGGGCATCTCAAAATTGATCCTAGGCATTTCAAATTTAATCTTGGACATGGGCATGAAAATTACAAGCCTACGGTCTTGGGCATCTCAAAATTGATCCTCGTAATTTCAAATTGAATCTTGGGCATGGGCATGAAAGCATAAGCCTGCGGTCTTGGACATCTCAAAATTGATCCAAGACATGTCAAATTTAAACTTGAGCATGTCAAATTGAATCTTGGGCATGGGCATGAAAGTACAAGCCTACGGTCTTGGGTACCTCAAAATTGATCCTAGATATGTCAAATTTAAACTTGAGCATGTCAAATTGAATCTTTGGCATGGGCATGAAAGCACAAGCCTACGGTCTTGGGCATCTCAAAATTGGTCATAGACATGTCAAATTTAAACTTGGGCATGTCAAATTGAAACTTGGGAATGGGCATGAAAGAACAAGCCTACGGTCTTGGGCATCTCAAAATTGATCCTAGACATGTCAAATTTAAACTTGGGTATGGGCATGAAAGCACAAGCCTACGGTCTTGGGCATCTCAAAATTGATCCTAGGCATGTCAAATTTAATCTTGGGCATGCGCATGAAAGCACAAGCCTACGGTCTTGGGCATATCAAAATTGATCCTAGACATGTCAAATTTAAACTAGGGCATGTCAAATTGAATCTTGGGCATGGGCATGAAAACACAAGCCTACGGTCTTAGGCATCTCAAAATTGATCCTATACATGTCAAATTTAAACTTGGGCATGTCAAAATTGATCCTAGGCATGTCAAATTGAATCTTGGGCATGTGCCTGAAAGCACAAGCCTACGGTCTTGGGCATCTCAAAATTGATCCTAGGCATGTCAAATTGAATCTTGGGCATGGGCATGAAAGCACAAGCCTACGGTCTTGGGTATCTCAAAATTGATCCTAGGCATGTCTAATTTAATCTTGGGCATGGTCATTAAAGCACAAGCCTACGGTCTTGGGCATCTCAAATTTGATCCTAGACATGTCAAATTTAAACTTGGGCATGTCAAATTGAATCTTGGGCATGGGCAGAAATACACAATCCTACGGTCTTGGGCATCTCAAAATTGATCCTAGACATGTCAAATTTAAATTTGGGCATGGGCATGAAAGCACAAGCATATAGTCTTGGGCATGTCAAAATTGATCCTAGGCATGTCAAATTGAATCTTGGGCATGGGCCTGAAAGCACAAGCCTACGGTTTTGGGCATCTCAAAATTGATCCTAGGCAAGTAAAATTGAATCTTGGGCATGGGAATGGGCATGGGCATGAAAGCACAAGCCTACGGTCTTGGGCATCTAAAAATTGATCCTAGACATGTAAAATTTAAGTTTGAAGTTGGTAATATTTGTATAAGAACATATTCAATGAGTGCTGCCTTAGTTTTCTCCGGTGATAATTCTGTTGTGCCTTGGTTTCTTAGACCAAGACGGGTGGCTGTGAAGGAAAGATACAGTTCCATTCGCTTTATTCATTCCTATAGAGAGGCAAACTTTGCGGCAGATTGTATGGCCAAAAGGGGTTGCTTGTTAGAAGAAGGCGAAGGTCTTAGTTATGATAATATGCCTTATTTTATCTTGTCTATTGAATTACCAAATATATCTTATTTTCGTTTCAAGTAAGTAGTAAGTTTTTGGGGTTTCTCTGACCTCTTTTCTTACTACTTATTTTGCTTTGTAATCTCGCTATTCTTTAATACAATTTGGACTTACCAAAAAAAAATAGACATGTGAAATTTAAACTTGGGCATGTCAAATTGAATCTTGGGCATGGGCATGAAAGCACAAGCCTACGGTCTTGGGCATCTCAAAATTGATCCTAGGAATTTCAAATTGAATCTTGGGCATGGGCATGAAAGCACAAGCCTGCGGTCTTGGACATCTCAAAATTGATCCTAGACATGTCAAATTTAAACTTGGGCATGTCAAATTGAATCTTGGGCATGGGCATGAAAGCACAAGCCTACGGTCTTTGGCATCTCAAAATTGATCCTAGGAATTTCAAATTGAATCTTGGGCATGGGCATGAAAGCACAAGCATGCGGTCTTGGACATCTCAAAATTGATCCTAGACATGTCAAATTTAAACTTGGGCATGTCAAATTGAATCTTGGGCATGGGCATGAAAGCACAAGCCTACGGTCTTGGACATCTCAAAATTGATCCTAGATATGTCAAATTTAAACTTGGGCATGTAAAATTGAATCTTGGGCATGGGAATGAAAGCACACGCCTACGGTCTTGGGCATCTCAAAATTGATCCTAGACATGTCAAATTTAAACTTGGGCTTGTCAAATTGAATCTTGGGCATGGGCATGAAAGCACAGGCCTACGGTCTTGGGCATCTAAACATTATTCTTAGGCATGTCAAATTGAATCTTGGGCATGGGCATTAAAGCATAAGCCTATGGTCTTGGGAATCTCAAAATTGATCCTAGACATATCAAATTTAAACTTGGGCATGGGCATGAAAGCACAAGCCTAAGGTCTTGGGCATCTCAAAATTGATGCTAGGCATGTCTAATATAATCTTGGGCATGGGCATGAAAGCACAAGCCTACGGTCTTGGGCATCTCAAAATTGATCCTAGACATGTCAAATTTAAACGTGGGCATGTCAAATTGAATCTTGGGCATGGGCATGAAAACACAAACCTACGGTCTTGGGAATTACAAAATTGATCCTAGACATGTCAAATTTAAACTTGGGCATGGGCATGAAAGCACAAGCCTACAGTCTTGGGCACGTCAAAATTGATCCTAGGCATGTAAATTGAATCTTGGGCATGGGCCTGAAAGCCCAAGCCTACGGTCTTGGGCATCTAAAAATTGATCCTAAGCATGTCAATTTGAATCTTGGGCATGGGCATGAAAGCACAAGCCTACGGTCTTGGGCATCTCAAAATTGATCCTAGGAATTTCAAATTGAATCTTGGGCATGGGCATGAAAGCACAAGCCTGCGGTCTTGGACATCTCAAAATTGATCCTAGACATGTCAAATTTAAACTTGGGCATGTCAAATTGAATCTTGGGCATGGGCATGAAAGCACAAGCCTACGGTCTTTGGCATCTCAAAATTGATCCTAGGAATTTCAAATTGAATCTTGGGCATGGGCATGAAAGCACAAGCCTGCGGTCTTGGACATCTCAAAATTGATCCTAAACATGTCAAATTTAAACTTGGGCATGTCAAATTGAATCTTGGGCATGGGCATGAAAGCACAAGCCTACGGTCTTGGACATCTCAAAATTGATCCTAGATATGTCAAATTTAAACTTGGGCATGTAAAATTGAATCTTGGGCATGGGAATGAAAGCACACGCCTACGGTCTTGGGCATCTCAAAATTGATCCTAGACATTTCAAATTTAAACTTGGGCTTGTCAAATTGAATCTTGGGCATGGGCATGAAAGCACAAGCCTACGGTCTTTGGCATCTAAACATTATTCTTAGGAATGTCAAATTGAATCTTTGGCATGGGCATTAAAGCATAAGCCTATGGTCTTGGGAATCTCAAAATTGATCCTAGACATATCAAATTTAAACTTGGGCATGGGCATGAAAGCACAAGCCTAAGGTCTTGGGCATCTCAAAATTGATGCTAGGCATGTCTAATATAATCTTGGGCATGGGCATGAAAGCACAAGCCTACGGTCTTGGGCATCTCAAAATTGATCCTAGACATGTCAAATTTAAATGTGGGCATGTCAAATTGAATCTTGGGCATGGGCATGAAAACACAAACCTACGGTCTTGGGAATTACAAAATTGATCCTAGACATGTCAAATTTAAACTTGGGCATGGGCATGAAAGCACAAGCCTACAGTGTTGGGCACGTCAAAATTGATCCTAGGCATGTCAAATTGAATCTTGGGCATGGGCCTGAAAGCCCAAGCCTACGGTCTTGGGCATCTAAAAATTGATCATAAGCATGCAAATTGAATCTTGGGCATGGGCATGAAAGCACAAGCCTACGGTCCTGGGCATCTCAAAATTGATCTTCGACATGTCAAATTTAAACTTGGGTATGTCAAATTGAATCTTGGGCATGGGCATGAAAGCACAAGCCTACGGTCTTGGGCATCTCAAAATTGATCCTAGGCATTTCAAATTTAATCTTGGCCATGGGCATGAAAAGTACAAGCCTACGGTCTTGGGCATCTCAAAATTGATCCTAGGAATTTCAAATTGAATCTTGGGCATGGGCATGAAAGCATAAGCCTGCGGTCTTGGACATCTCAAAATTGATCCAAGACATGTCAAATTTAAACTTAGGCATGTCAAATTGAGTCTTGGGCATCTCAAAATTGATCCTAGACATGTCAAATTTAATCTTGGGCATGCGCATGAAAGCACAAGCCTACAGTCTTGGACATATCAAAATTGATCCTAGACATGTCAAATTTAAACTAGGGCATGTCAAATTGAATCTTGGGCATGGGCATGAAAACACAAGCCTACGGTCTTAGGCATCTCAAAATTGATCCTATACATGTCAAATTTAAACTTGGGCATGTCAAAATTAATCCTAGGCATGTCAAATTGAATCTTGGGCATGTGCCTGAAAGCACAAGCCTACGGTCTTGGGCATCTCAAAATTGATCCTAGGCATGTCAAATTTAATCTTGGGCATGCGCATGAAAGCACAAGCCTACGGTCTTGGGCGTATCAAAATTGATCCTAGACATGTCAAATTTAAACTAGGGCATGTCAAATTGAATCTTGGGCATGGGCATGAAAACACAAGCCTACGGTCTTAGGCATCTCAAAATTGATCTTATACATGTCAAATTTAAACTTGGGCATGTCAAAATTGATCCTAGGCATGTCAAATTGAATCTTGGGCATGTGCCTGAAAGCACAAGCCTACGGTCTTGGGCATCTCAAAATTGATCCTAGGCATGTCAAATTGAATCTTGGGCATGGGCATGAAATCACAAGCCTACGGTCTTGGGTATCTCAAAATTGATCCTAGGCATGTCTAATTTAATCTTGGGCATGGTCATTAAAGCACAAGCCTACGGTCTTGGGCATCTCAAATTTGATCCTAGACATGTCAAATTTAAACTTGGGCATGTCCAATTGAATCTTGGGCATGGGCAGAAATACACAATCCTACGGTCTTGGGCATCTCAAAATTGATCCTAGACATGTCAAATTTAAATTTGGGCATGGGCATGAAACCACAAGCATATAGTCTTGGGCATGTCAAAATTGATCCTAGGCATGTCAAATTGAATCTTGGGCATGGGCCTGAAAGCACAAGCCTACGGTTTTGGGCATCTCAAAATTGATCCTAGGCAAGTCAAATTGAATCTTGGGCATGGGCATGGGCATGAAAGCACAAGCCTACGGTCTTGGGCATCTAAAAATTGATCCTAGATATGTCAAATTTAAGTTTGAAGTTGGCAATATTTGTATAAGAACATATTCAATGAGTGCTGCCTTGGTTTTCTCCGGTGATGATTCTATTGTGCCTTGGTTTCTTAGACCAAGATGGGTGGCTGTGAAGGAAAGATACAGTTCCATTCGCTTTATTCATTCCTATAGAGAGGCAAACTTTGCGGCAGATTGTATGGCCAAAAGGGGTTGCTTGTTAGAAGAAGGCGAAGGTCTTAGTTATGATAATATGCCTTATTTTATCTTGTCTATTGAATTACCAAATATATCTTATTTTCGTTTCAAGTAAGTAGTAAGTTTTTGGGGTTTCTCTGATGATAGGTGTAGAATACACCGTATTTAATATCTAGTATTTATGCTTTCTTTGCGAGTTTTCTTGTAAATTATGTATCTTATGTGTGCTTTTGAGTTTATTAGGTGCAATGGAGTCATTTGGAGCAAAAAGACCAATTGGAACTCGTTCAAATACAAGATTTCTACTTTTCATTGTGTAGAGGACGAGAAGAGGAAGACAATGGCAAAAGAACGGAGTCATTCGGAGTTCGTATGAAGAAGTTACGAGCAAAACAAGAATTTGAAGGCTAAAAGAGCAAAATGGTCAGACAAGTGCTATTGGCAACCCCACTCTAAGTTAAGGGGCAATCACTCTGTTAAAGGGGCGACATTTCGAGAGGAACTGCTAAAGGAAGTCAGGTCTATTGCTATGGGAGTCATCGGGATTCGCTAAAGACAGATTATTCTTCGTTAAGGGCACCTATCCGGGGTGTCTTAATATCCCATCTCTATTACAATCTAGTCGAGTTCTCTTTGAGTTCTTTCCCAAATGTTGAAACCGAATCATAAGAAATTCGGGGAGAGAGAAGAAGAGCGAGAGACTTTTGGTGGCTTGAATTTGAGCTCGAGTGATTTTGTGATGAAGATTGAGAGGTTGATGCTCGGTGGGCTGGGCTTGAGATTGGTCGAGAAGAGAACAGTCAATACGAACAGGGAGATGAATAAGAGCAGAGAAGATGTTCATTTTGCATCCGAGAGCTACAGCAGAAGCAGCCATTGCTGTTGTTGATTTGTTCAAAGATTGAGAGAGAAGAGATCGAGGTAAGGAGAATCGAGAGAAGAAATTGCAGAGTTGGATTCGATTTAGATTTAGGGTTTGTCAGGAATTGAAGCTCAGGGAGACTTGAAGGGAATTTGTGAGATGTTGAAATCAAAACAAATGAGAAGAAATCAAGAAGCGTTCTTGATTTGAAATGGGTGATTGAGACTGTGTTGATGGATGAAAATCGAGATTGAGAGATGGGTTTGAGTCGATTGAGAGTTGTTGATTGGTGGCGTTGTCGATTTGAGAAATCGGATGCAAGGGAACCGAATTTGGTTCTTGTGGTCGAGATGAGCAAGAACAGTAGAGGCTGGTGATGGAGATGATATATTAGGCCACAGGGCAGCTGGTTTGAGCTGAGAAGGGATTGACAGAGCTGTGGTTTGCAGGCAGCTGTTGCAGCTGCAGAACTTGGTTGCTGCTCAAGGGATACCAATATGGTGATTTCACAGTGGTGTTGTGGTGCTGTTGAACTTTGCTGCAGCTGAGAAGCAATGTCTCATGAAGTTGGTGCTTGAAGTAGCTGGAATGGCAGCTGGATGCTTGTATAGGGCTACAATGGAATGGCGAGGTGGAGGTGAGCTCTTTGTTATGGCTTTTGTGGTACCCGCAATGGAGTCGAAAGGTGGTATGGTTCGAGACAGGTGAGAAGAGCATTGAGCTGAAGTGGATGATCTTTGCTGCCCGAGGCCATGAAAGGGGAGAAGAAGAGTAGCCAGCGACGATGGAGGAGGAGAACTGAACTTGAGGTTGAATTCAGGGAAAGACGGAATGCGTTACTGCCATTAGTGTGAGTCTCGGTGATGGTAATGTGTGCTATAAATGGAGAAACATGAGTCTGAGAGAGGAAGGCTGGTATGTAAATGCGGTAGGAGTGATCTGAGTTTGAATGGGTTTGGAGGATTTGAAGAGGTGAACTGAAATGGGTTTAATGCACGATGTTGTGGCAACCGAGTGGAGCTGAATATGGCGGATTTATGAGTTCAAGTCGCGCTGGTCGATGAAGGATGGATTATGAATCGGTGTTGGTTTGCAATTGCGGATGGGAATGGCATGACGCAAAGCTGGATTGGGAAGTGAATTTCTTTGGCGGAGTGAATGAGTTAAGCTACAAGAATTTTGCGGGTGGAGTTTGAATTGGATCCAAATTTGGGCTTGAGAGGAATGAAGGGCCAACATGGGCATGTGACTTGCGTAGTGATGCACAATGATTGTGCTACACTGTTACGCTTCGAGCAAAGATCGAGCCTGGCAGAGTCAGCCCAGTTAGATCACCAACACAACTGACTCAGACCTGACTCCATCTGACCCAGTACTGACCCGGTGTTGACTCAGCGATTTGACTCCGAGTTGGACCTTGACCCGTTCTTACCTGTTCTGACCCGTTGACCGGTGACCTGGTTTGACTTTGCTTCACACCCGAGGTACTTTCCTGCGACTTTTCCGGCGGGATTCCTACCATAATCCCATTTTCCGGCGGCGTTTTGGGACAATTTCTACACTTTCTCTCCATCGTGGGCGGGTGAATTTCCAACTAATGGACTTTGAAGACAAAACCTAATTTTGGAAGGAGTGGAGCTATATAAAGAGAAGACTTTTATTATCTAGGGGATCTTTTATCTTTAACGTCTTATTATTATCTCTTCTACTTTATTCTAGGGTTGAGAACCATGAAGTCTTTTCTCTTTCTTCTTGTGATGAACTCCTTGAATATGAGTAACTAAGTTTTATTATTGGTTAAGATGTAGTTGGATTTTGCAACCAAGTTATGATTTTTTTGAATTAGTTTTGTCTCAATTTATCGTTTGATTTCTACTGAAAATATTGTTTTGATGGATTGATTGATTGAATTTTGTTTAGTTGCAAATTGGTTGAACTTACATCCATATCTATAGCTATTTTAGGGTTTATTATCGAAAAGTGATATCCCTTGAATACTAGTAGCATAATATGATTATGGTTTGTAGTGATACATTCTCGTGATCATATGTAGAAATTGAACCTTTGTTAAATTGTTTAGTGCGCTTTCCATGTTTACAATTGCATTGATTAGCTATTTCAAAACTTAACGCATCTAGGGAATTAAACTTGATTAGTGCTTTTACACGTTAGGTTGTTCTTTAGATAGAATTCATATTCATCTTTTAATGTGTTTGTTGATGACAAGAGGAAATTTGAGTATTCTTGCGATCAAGGTATTCTATGGTTTTGATAAAAGTTGAGATTAAATATCAATTCTAGTTATTGTTCATAAAACTTGTTTACAATTGAAGATGAAACCTTTATCCAATATTTTCACATCCTTGATTTGATTTGTTTACTTTTATTTGTTTTGCTTTTTGTTTATTTTTATTTACACAATCACAAAACTCTTAGGTGTTTTATATAGGAAACCATAACAATTTGACAACCTAGACCTCTCTCTGTGGGATCGATCCTTTCTTGCCCTTGCTATATTTATATTTTGAGTAGTAAGAAAGTGTAATTATATTTGTGTCGCTTACGACAGCGATCAAATTTTAGCGCCGCTGCCGGGGAGGCAGCGGTTGTTAATTGTTTTTGGTTTCTTATTCTTGTATTTAGTTTTTGTTTTATTTTTATTTTTTTTCTTCTTTTCTGGGTTTTAACCTTGGTTTGGGAATTATTTCAGGTGCTTGTTTCTCATGGAAGGAGCATATTGGAGCAATGGATATGATTTTCAACCTCCTCAACACTATGAAAATTACCCACCATCTATGGGATGCAATCAAAACCAATTTATTGGCTATGATGCATATCCTAGAGAACCTTATGGTGATTTTCATACATACCAACAACAACCTTGTAGTGGGTATGTAAGTCAAGCACCTAGGTGGGATAATTCTACATCTAATTGGCTTTATTCGAGTTGTATGCAGATTTTGAATGGGTTACAAAACATGCAACAAAGGCTAGACCAACTTGACCGTGATAGAGAGAACGTCGCACAAAACAATTTTTGGAATATTTCTTCTTACCCGACTCGATCGTAGTTATGATCATTTACCCATTCAAAGGGAAGAGTCATGGGAAAGAGAACATATTGTAGTCAATGGTGGTAGCGTGTGAACGTCAGGAAACTTACGCAGAAATTATACAAGTTGGAAGATGATGGAGCCTCGGAAGAGCTAGTCGATGAAATTAGTAGGACCATTCATATGGAACTTAAACGACGTCGTGATAAGGGTTGGGAAACCGACGACGATTCTTATTATGGTGAGTCTGAAGATGAAGACGAAGATGAATGTGTTAAAAAGGACCAACCTTTGGAGATATTTGATGACATTAGTGTAGTTGACTCAATTATTGATCTTTATAATGATCAACCACCTATTCAAAAGGTAATTGAGTATGATGAAACTAGTGTGTTACACAACTTCTTTGCAACAAGGTGTGAGTCTAATAAAGAGGAATATGTTGAGAATGAGACCGTTTAACCAATATTGTGGAAGACCCAATTGAACTTGTGAATGATTATAATGATGATGTTTATGTCGAGACTTTGGTTAAGGCAGAAACGGACGAAGAATGGTTGCAAGGTTTGATAGAGGACCATGATATAAAAGAGGTGAATAATTCACTTGAGTTTTTCAAGGATGAAGAGGATTCCATAATACAAGAGATTGTGCAAGGTTTATCTAACCCTTGCCTATTATTTCTTCTCCTTTACCTCTTATTGGTTTGAATGTATGTGCTTGAGAATATTGTTGAATGACTTTGTTTCTCGTTTTCCGCCATTAGAGACACTTGATTCTCATACTATGCAGGTTATGGAACCAAAACCGTGGAGGTACCCGACTTCTATATTCTTTATACACTTCCAAGTGTGGACAAGAATAAGTGTGGGGAAGCTTTTATCGGTTCATAGCTTCACTTTTGCTTTATGTTACTAATATTTGTGTGAAGCTAGTGTTTGCAAAACAGGTTCTATGGAAGGATCCCCAACTTTTCAGATTGTTGATATATGGGGAATGAATCTTGCAAGGATATAGTCGGGCTGACGACTATAAAACAAGCGCTAAGTGGGAGGCAACCCACCGGTTTTGTATCTCTTATCCTTTTTCTTTTTATTTTTGTTTCGTTTATTTATTTTTTTTTACTGTTTTCATATCATATTTGCATCCCTATGTTTAATTTCATTGAGTCCGTAATCTATCTTAGAAGAGAATTATGATGAATACCTTTTCGTCAGAAAATTTCAGACTGCGCGTAGTTCAGTCCAGAGACCATAACTGTCAGACCTTTTATCAAAACACTGTGAAATTTTGACACTGTGTAGAAAACACGTAGGTGAACAACTTTTGTGAAATGGAGTTTTTCCAAATTCCTTACCAATTTGCACAGTTTTTGCGTTTTATCTGCTGTTACGTCAGAATTCAGAACTTTCGGTTTTACACATTGAGGACAATGTGAAGTTTAAGTGTGGGGGAGCATTTATATGTTTGTATTTTGTTTTTGACACCATTAGTGGATGGAACCATTTTGAATGCAGGAGTTGAGGAACTAATTAACTAAAAGGGAAGAATATAGCTCGAAATCACAAATTAACATGATAGTTGTTACCATATCTCGGAATATCACCATATCACATTCTATTTTTATTTTTCCATATTTATCTATTGTTCTCTAAGTGCTTTGGTGGGTCACTAAAAATCGACGTGTTATTACTGCTAGGATGAAATAGAGTGGTTGAGTTACATGAAAAAAAAAAAAAAAAAAAAAAAATGAAAAAAATATGGAAAGAAAAAAAAAAGGACCGATCAATTAGACCAAAACGGAATAAAAAGACACTTGGGAATAGCGGTATGTGTGAAACGTAGTCCCCGTCTCCGTCGCCTAAACAAGCGTGGAATGCGAGGATCCAAGGCAACTATCATGTACTTGCGACAAGAAGCATGCGCTTGGATCCAAAAGATCTAATCATGCCGTCTAAAAAAAAAAAAAAAAAAAAAAAATTGGATCCAGTTTGATCCAATCATATAAAAAAAAAAAAAATTATTATTGTGTTGAATAAAGTCACTTTTGGTTCCCTTGTATATGCCAATTGATTTGATGTAGCATTCAGCACTAAGTAGCTCAATCCAATAGGATTAGGTTCATCTTAGCAGTGACCTTGAGGCAGTATATGGGAAACATCGAACACTTGAGAATATTCGCCAACATCTACATCTATATCCATCTTCTTAATCTTTTCATTGTGATTGTGGTTTGTTAGTTTCCCGTATTGTGGCTTGTTCGACTATCTAATTAGAGTTTATTTACTAATAATTGAATTGAATTTGCAAGGTACCTCCTCCTGTAGTCATTTTGGATTCATTCATTGATTTGTCACAAATAGACGGAGTTTGAAATATAGGTTTTGTAGGTAGATCTCTAGTAAACCTTCACGAGACTATAACTCGTCCACTAGGGACACCTAGGGGTTTAAAGGCTTGTTATTTATGCTAAAATTAACCGTAGCCTCGACGACACGGAGTTGTTGTATTTTATTTTTTGTTTGATTTGCTCGAGGACTAGCAAAGTCTAAGTGTGGGGAATTTGATAGGTGTAGAATACACCGTATTTAATATCTAGTATTTATGCTTTCTTTGCGAGTTTTCTTGTAAATTATGTATCTTATGTGTGCTTTTGAGTTTATTAGGTGCAATGGAGTCATTTGGAGCAAAAAGACCAATTGGAACTCGTTCAAATACAAGATTTCTACTTTTCATTGTGTAGAGGGACGAAAGAGGAACACAATGGCAAAAGAACGGAGTCATTCGGAGTTCGTATGAAGAAGTTACGAGCAAAACAAGAATTTGAAGGCTAAAAGAGCAAAATGGTCAGACAAGTGCTATTGGCAACCCCACTCTAAGTTAAGGGGCAATCACTCTGTTAAGGGGCGAGACATTTCAGAGGAACTGCTAAAGGAAGTCAGGTCTATTGCTATGGGGAGTCATCGGGATTCGCTAAAGACAGATTATTCTTCGTTAAGGGGCACCTATCTGGGGTGTCTTAATATCCCATCTCTATTACAATCTAGTCGAGTTCTCTTTGAGTTCTTTCCCAAATGTTGAAACCGAATCATAAGAAATTCGGGGAGAAGAAGAGAACGAGAGACTTTTGGTGGCTTGAATTTCAGAGCTCGAGTGATTTTGTGATGAAGATTGAGAGGTTGATGCTCGGTGGCTGCTGAGATTGGTCGAGAAGAGAACAGGTCAATACGAACAGGGAGATGAATAAGAGCAGAGAAGATGTTCATTTTGCATCTGAGAGCTACAGCCGAGAAGCAGCCATTGCTGTTGTTGATTTGTTCAAAGATTGAGAGAGAAGAGATCGAGGTAAGGAGAATCGAGAGAAGAAATTGCAGAGTTGGATTCGATTTAGATTTAGGGTTTGTCAGGAATTGAAGCTCAGGGAGACTTGAAGGGAATTTGTGAGATGTTGAAATCAAAACAAATGAGAAGAAATCAGAGACTGTTCTTGATTTGAAATGGGTGATTGAGACTGTGTTGATGGATGAAAATCAGATTGAGAGATGGGTTTGAGTCGATTGAGAGTTGTTGATTGGTGGCGTTGTCGATTTGAGAAATCAGATGCAAGGGAACTGAATTTGGTTGCTGTGGTCGAGATGAGCAAGAACGGCCGAGGCTGGTGATGGAGATGATATATTAGGCCACAGGGCAGCTGGTTTGAGCTGAGAAGGGATTGACAGAGCTGTGGTTTGCAGGCAGCTGTTGCAGCTGCAGAACTTGGTTGCTGCTCAAGGGATACCAATATGGTGATTCTCAGTGGTGTTGTGGTGCTGTTGAACTTTGCTGCAGCTGAGAAGCAATGTCTCATGAAGTTGGTGCTTGAAGTAGCTGGAATGGCAGTTTGGATGCTTGTATAGGGCTACAATGGAATGGCGAGGTGGAGGCTGAAACTTTGTTATGGCTTTTGTGGTACCTGCAATGGAGTCGAAAGGTGGTATGGTTCAGACAGGGTGAGAAGAGCATTGAGCTGAAGTGGATGCTGCTGCTGCCAGGCCATGAAAGGGGAGAAGAAGAGTAGCCAGCGACGATGGAGGAGGAGAACTGAACTTGAGGTTGAATTCAGGGAAAGACGGAATGCGTTACTGCCATTAGTGTGAGTCTCGGTGATGGTAATGTGTGCTATAAATGGAGAAACATGAGTCTGAGAGAGGAAGGCTGGTATGTAAATGCGGTAGGAGTGATCTGAGTTTGAATGGGTTTGGAGGATTTGAAGAGGTGAATCAAATGGGTTTAATGCATCGATGTTGTGGCAACCGAAATTTGGAGCCGAATATGGCGGATTTATGAGTTCAAGTCGCGGCCTGGTCGGTGAAGGATGGATTATGAACTGGTGTTGGTTTGCAATTGCAGATGGGAATGGCATGACGCAAAGCCTGGATTGGGAAGTGAATTTGCTGGCAGGTGAATGAGTTAAGCTACAAGAATTTTGCAGGTGGAGTTTGAATTGGATCTGAAATTTGGGCTTGAGAGGAATGAAGGGCCAACATGGCTGTGACTTGCGTAGTGATGCACAATGATTGTGCTACACTGTTCTGGCCTGAGCAAAGAGCCGGAGCCCTGGCGAGTCGGCCAGTTAGATCACCACACAACTGGCCGACTCGGACCACTCCATCGACCCGATCGACCGGTGTTGACTCAGCGATTTGACTCCGAGTTGGACCTTGACCCGTTCTTACCTGTTCTGACCCGTTGACCGGTGACCGGTTTGACTTTGCCGGTCACCTGAAATATTTTCCGTCGACTTTTCCGGCGGGATTCCGGCCATAATCCCAGTTTTCCGGCGAGCGTTTTTGGGACAATTTCTACACGGGTTTCTCTCCATCGTGGGCCGGGTGAATTTCCAACTAATGGACTTTGAAGACAAAACCTAGTTTTGGAAGGAGTGGAGCTATATAAAGAGAAGACTTTTATTATCTAATTGGGGATCTTTTATCTTTAACGTTTTATTATTATCTCTTCTACTTTATTCTAGGGTTTAGAACCATGAAACTTCTCTTTCTTCTTGTGATGAACTCCTTGAATATGAGTAACTAAGTTTTCTTATTGGTTAAGATGTAGTTGGATTTCACAAAGCATGTTATTTGATTTTATGAATTAGTTTTCTCTCAATTTATCGTTTGATTTCTACGAAAATAATTGTTTTGATGGATTGCAATTGATTGAATGTTTGTTTAGTTGTCAAATTGATTGAACTTCTACATCCATATCTATAGCTATTTTAGGGTTTATTATACGCAAAAGTGATAACCTTGAATACTAGTAGCATGATATGATTATGGTTTGTAGTGATACATTCTCGTGATCATATGTGAAATTGACCTTTGTTAAATTGTTTGCGCTTTGTATTCAATTGCATTGATTAGCTATTTCATAAACTTAACGCTCCTAGGAATTGAACTTGATTAGCGCTTTTAGGCGTTAGGTTATTCTTTAGATAGATTTCATATTCGCATCTTTTAATGTGTTTGTTGATGACTTTGGAATTTACGGGATATTCTTGCGATCAAGGTATTCTAGGGCTTTGATAAAAGTTGAGATTAAATATCAATTCTATTATATATTCATAAACTTGTTTACAATTGAAGATGAAACCTTTATCCAATATTTTCTTATCCTTGATTTGCGTGTTTACTTTTATTTGTTTTGCTTTTTGTTTATTTTTATTTACAAAATCAGAAAATTCTTCCGGGTGTTTTATATAGGAAACCATAACAATTTGACAACCTAGACCTCTCTGTGGGATCGATCCTTTCTTGCCCTTGCTATATTTATATTTTGAGTAGTAAGAAAGTGTAATTATATTTGTGTCGCTTACGACAGCGATCAAATTTTGGCGCCGTTGCCGGGGAGGCAGCGGTTGTTAATTGTTTTTGGTTTCTTATTTTTGTATTTAGTTTTTGTTTTTGTTTTATTTTTATTTTTATTTTTTCTTATTTTCTGGGTTTTAACCTTGGTTTGGGAATTATTTCAGGTGCTTGTTTCTCATGGAAGGAGCATATTGGAGCAATGGATATGATTTTCAACCTCCTCAACACTATGAAAATTACCCACCATCTATGGGATGCAATCAAAACCAATTTATTGGCTATGATGCATATCCTAGAGAACCTTATGGTGATTTTCATACATACCAACAACAACCTTGTAGTGGGTATGTAAGTCAAGCACCTAGGTGGGATAATTCTACATCTAATTGGCTTTATTCGAGTTGTATGCAGATTTTGAATGGGTTACAAAACATGCAACAAAGGCTAGACCAACTTGACCGTGATAGAGAGAACGTCGCACAAAACAATTTTTGGAATATTTCTTCTTACCCGACGTCAGATCGTAGTTATGATCATTTACCCATTCAAAGGGAAGAGTCATGGGAAAGAGAACATATTGTAGTCAATGGTGGTAAGCGTGTGAACGTCAGGAAACTTACGCAGAAATTATACAAGTTGGAAGATGATGGAGCCTCGGAAGAGCTAGTCGATGAAATTAGTAGGACCATTCATATGGAACTTAAACGACGTCGTGATAAGGGTTGGGAAACCGACGACGATTCTTATTATGGTGAGTCTGAAGATGAAGACGAAGATGAATGTGTTAAAAAGGACCAACCTTTGGAGATATTTGATGACATTAGTGTAGTTGACTCAATTATTGATCTTTATAATGATCAACCACCTATTCAAAAGGTAATTGAGTATGATGAAACTAGTGTGTTACACAACTTCTTTGCAACAAGGTGTGAGTCTAACAAGGAGGAATATGTTGAGAATGAGACCGTTATGACCAATATTGTGGAAGACCCAATTGAACTTGTGAATGTTTATAATGATGATGTTTATGTCGAGACTTTGGTTAAGGCAGAAACGGACGAAGAATGGTTGCAAGGTTTGATAGAGGACCATGATACACAAGAGGTGAATAATTCACTTGAGTTTTTCAAGGATGAAGAGGATTCCGTAATACAAGAGATTGTGCAAGGTTTATCTAACCCTTTGCCTATTGTTTCTTCTCCTTTACCTCTTATTGGTTTGAATGTATGTGCTTCGAGAATATTGTTGACTGACTTTGTTTCTCGTTTTCCGCCATTAGAGACACTTGATTCTCATACTATGCAGGTTATGGAACCAGAAACCGTGGAGGTACCCGACTTCTATATTCTTTATACACTTCCAAGTGTGGACAAGAATAAGTGTGGGGGAAGCTTTTATCGGTTAATAGCTTCACTTTTGCTTTACGTTACTAATATTTGTGTGAAGCTAGTGTTTGCAAAACAGGTTCTATGGAAGGATCCCCAACTTTTCAGATTGTTGATATATGGGGAATGAATCTTGCAAGGATATAGTCGGGCTGACGACTATAAAACAAGCGCTAAGTGGGAGGCAACCCACCGGTTTTGTATCTCTTATCCTTTTTCTTTTTATTTTTGTTTCGTTTATTTATTTTTACTGTTTTCATATCATATTTGCATCCCTATGTTTAATTTCATTGAGTCCGTAATCTATCTTAGAAGAGAATTATGATGAATACCTTTTCGTCAGAAAATTTCAGACTGCGCGTAGTTCAGTCCAGAGACCATAACTGTCAGACCTTTTATCAAAACACTGTGAAATTTTGACACTGTGTAGAAAACACGTAGGTGAACAACTTTTGTGAAATGGAGTTTTTCCAAATTCCTTACCAATTTGCACAGTTTTTGCGTTTTATCTGCTGTTACTTCAGAATTCAGAACTTTCGGTTTTACACATTGAGGACAATGTGAAGTTTAAGTGTGGGGGAGCATTTATATGTTTGTATAGTTTGTTTTTGACACCATTAGTGGATGGAACCATTTTGAATGCAGGAGTTGAGGAACTAATTAACTAAAAGGGAAGAATATAGCTCAGAAATCACAAATTAACATGATAGTTGTTACCATATCTCGGAATATCACCATATCACATTCTATTTTTATTTTTCCATATTTATCTATTGTTCTCTAAGTGCTTTGGTGGGTCACTAAAAATCGACGTGTTATTACTGCTAGGATGAAATAGAGTGGTTGAGTTACATGAAAAAAAAAAAAAAAAAAAAAATGAAAAAAATATATGGAAAGAAAAAAAAAGGACCGATCAATTAGACCAAACGGAATAAAAAGACACTTGGGAATAGCAGTATGTGTGAAACGTAGTCCCTGTCTCCGTCGCCTAAACAAGCGTGGAATGCATGATCCAAGGCAACTATCATGTACTTGCGACAAGAAGCATGCGCTTGGATCCAAAAGATCTAATCATGCCGTCTAAAAAAAAAAAAAAAAAAAAGAAATTGGATCCAGTTTGATCCAATCATTTTAAAAAAAAAAGAATTATTATTGTGTTGAATAAAGTCACTTTTGGTTCCCTTGTATATGCCAATTGATTTGATGTAGCATTCAAGACTGGTAGCTTAATCAATAGGATTAGGTTCATCTTAAGCAATGACCTTGAGACAGATATGGGAAACATCGAACACTTGAGAATATTCGCCAACATCTACATCTATATCCATCTTCTTAATCTTTTCATTGTGATTGTGGTTTGTTAGTTTCCGAGTATTGTGGCTTGTTCGACTATCTAATTAGAGTTTATTTACTAATAATTGAATTGAATTTGCAAGGTACCTCCTCCTGTAGTCATTTTGGATTCATTCATTGATTTGTCACGAATAGACGGAGTTTGAAATATAGGTTTTGTAGGTAGACCTCTAGTAAACCTTCACGAGACTATAACTCGTCCACTAGGGACACCTAGGGGTTTAAAGGCTTGTTATTTATGCTAAAATTAACCGTAGCCTCGACGACACGGAGTTGTTGTATTTTATTTTGTTTGATTTTCTCGAGGACTAGCAAAGTCTAAGTGTGGGGGAATTTGATAGGTGTAGAATACACCGTATTTAATATCTAGTATTTATGCTTTCTTTGCGAGTTTTCTTGTAAATTATGTATCTTATGTGTGCTTTTGAGTTTATTAGGTGCAATGGAGTCATTTGGAGCAAAAAGACCAATTGGAACTCGTTCAAATACAAGATTTCTACTTTTCATTGTGTAGAGGACGAGAAGAGGAAGACAATGGCAAAAGAACGGAGTCATTCGGAGTTCGTATGAAGAAGTTCTGAGCAAAACAAGAATTTGAAGGCTAAAAGAGCAAAATGGTCGGACAAGTGCTATTGGCAACCCCACTCTAAGTTAAGGGGCAATCACTCTCATTAAGGGGAGACATTTCGGAGGAACTGCTAAAGGAAGTCAGGTCTATTGCTATGGGGAGTCATCGGGATTCGCTAAAGACAGATTATTCTTCGTTAAGGGCACCTATCCAGGGTGTCTTAATATCCCATCTCTATTACAATCTAGTCGAGTTCTCTTTGAGTTCTTTCCCAAATGTTGAAACCGAATCATAAGAAATTCAGGGGAGAAGAAGAACGAGAGACTTTTGGTGGCTTGAATTTCAGAGCTCGAGTGATTTTGTGATGAAGATTGAGAGGTTGATGCTCGGTGGCTGCTGAGATTGGTCGAGAAGAGAAAAAGTCAATACGAACAGGGAGATGAATAAGAGCGAGAGAAGATGTTCATTTTGCATCTGAGAGCTACAGCCGAGAAGCAGCCATTGCTGCTGTTGATTTGTTCAAAGATTGAGAGAGAAGAAACTGCAGAGTTGGATTCGATTTAGATTTAGGGTTTGTCAGGAATTGAAGCTCAGGGAGACTTGAAGGAATTTGTGAGATGTTGAAATCAAAACAAATGAGAAGAAATCGGACCTTGTTCTTGATTTGAAATGGGTGATTGAGGCTGTGTTGATGGATGAAAATCAGATTGAGAGATGGGTTTGAGTCGATTGAGAGTTGTTGATTGGTGGCGTTGTCGATTTGAGAAATCGGATGCAAGGAACCGAATTTGGTTCTTGTGGTCGAGATGAGCAAGAACGGCCGAGGCTGGTGATGGAGATGATATATTAGGCCACGGGGCAGCCGGTTTGAGCCGAAGGGATTGACAGAGTTGTGGTTTGCGAGGCAGTTATTGCGTTCGAGAACTTGGTTCTTTGCTCAAGGGATACCAATATGGTGATTCTCGGTGGTGTTGTGGTGTCTTTGTTGAACTTTCTTTGCAGGCGAGAAGCAATGTCTCATGAAGTTGGTGCTTGAAGTAGGCTGGAATGGCAGCCGGATGCTTGTATAGGGCTACAATGGAATGGCGAGTGGAGCCGAGCCTTTATTATGGCTTTTGTGGTACTCGCAATGGAGTCGAAAGGTGGTATGGTTCGGACGGGGTGAGAAGAGCATTGGTCAAGTGGATGCTGCTGCTGCCAGGCCATGAAAGGGGAGAAGAAGAGTAGCCGGCGACGATGGAGGAGGAGAACCGAACTTGAGGTTGAATTCGGGGAAAGACGGAATGCGTTCTTGCCATTAGTGTGAGTCTCGGTGATGGTAATGTGTGCTATAAATGGAGAAACATGAGTCCGAGAGAGGAAGGCTGGTATGTAAATGCGGTAGGAGTGATCCGAGTTTGAATGGGTTTGGAGGATTTGAAGAGGTGAACTCGAAATGGGTTTAATGCACTGATGTTGTGGCAACTGAGCTGGAGCTGAATATGGCGGATTTATGAGTTCAAGTCGCGCTGGTCAGTGAAGGATGGATTATGAACTGGTGTTGGTTTGCAATTGCAGATGGGAATGGCATGACGCAAAGCCTGGATTGGGAAGTGAATTTGCTTGGCGGTGAATGAGTTAAGCTACAAGAATTTTGCAGGTGGAGTTTGAATTGGATCTGAAATTTGGGCTTGAGAGGAATGAAGGGCCAACATGGCTGTGACTTGCGTAGTGATGCACAATGATTGTGCTACACTGTTCTGGCCTGAGCAAAGACTGGAGCCTGGCAGAGTCAGCCCAGTTAGATCACCAACACAACTGACTCAGACCTGACTCCATCTGACCCAGTCCTGACCCGGTGTTGACTCAGCGATTTGACTCCGAGTTGGACCTTGACCCGTTCTTACCTGTTCTGACCCGTTGACCGGTGACCGGTTTGACTTTGCCGGTCACCTGAGGTACTTTTCCGGCGACTTTTCCGGCGGGATTCCGGCCATAATCCCAGTTTTCCGGCGAGCGTTTTTGGGACAATTTCTACACGGGTTTCTCTCCATCGTGGGCCGGGTGAATTTCCAACTAATGGACTTTGAAGACAAAACCTAGTTTTGGAAGGAGTGGAGCTATATAAAGAGAAGACTTTTATTATCTAGGGGGGATCTTTTATCTTTAACGTTTTATTATTATCTCTTCTACTTTATTCTAGGGTTGAGAACCATGAAGTCTTTTCTCTTTCTTCTTGTGATGAACTCCTTGAATATGAGTAACTAAGTTTTTATTATTGGTTGAAGATGTAGTTGGATTTTGCAACCAAGTTATGATTTTTATGAATTAGTTTTCTCTCAATATTATCGTTTGATTTCTACGGGTTACAATAATTGCATGATTGATGGATTGCAATATGATTGAATGTTTGTTTAGTCGAGTCTAGAATTGATTGAACTTACATCCATATCTATAGCTATTTTAGGTTTTCATCGAGATAACCTTGAATACTAGTAGCATGATATGATTAGGGTTTGTAGTGATACATCCTCGTAGTCATATGTAGAAATTGACCTTTGTTCGAATTGTTTGCGCAATGTATTACAATTGCATTGATTAGCTATTTCAACGAAACTTAACGCTCCTAGGAATTGAACTTGATTAGCGCAAGGCGTTAGGTTATTCTTTAGGTAGATTTCACATACGCAGCCCTAATGTGTGTGTTGATGACTTTGGAAATTACGGAGTATTCTTGCAATAAGGTATTCTATGGCTTTTGATGATAGCGAGATTAAATACGAATTCTATTCATATATTCATAAACTTGTTTACAATTGAAGATGAAACCTTTATCCAATATTTTCACATCCTTGATTTGCGTGTTTACTTTTATTTGTTTTGCTTTTTGTTTATTTTTATTTACACAATCAGAAATTCTTCCGGGTGTTTTATATAGGAAACCATAACAATTTGACAACCTAGACCTCTCTGTGGGATCGATCCTTTCTTGCCCTTGCTATATTTATATTTTGAGTAGTAAGAAAGTGTAATTATATTTGTGTCGCTTACGACAGCGATCATCTGACCTCTTTTCTTACTACTTATTTTGCTTTGTAATCTCGCTATTCTTTAATACAATTTGGACTTACCAAAAAAAAATAGACATGTCAAATTTAAACTTGGGCATGTCAAATTGAATCTTGGGCATGGGCATGAAAGCACAAGCCTACGGTCTTGGGCATCTCAAAATTGATCCTAGGAATTTCAAATTGAATCTTGGGCATGGGCATGAAAGCACAAGCCTGCGGTCTTGGACATCTCAAAATTGATCATAGACATGTCAAATTTAAACTTAGGCATGTCAAATTGAATCTTGGGCATGGGCATGAAAGCACAAGCCTACGGTCTTTGGCATCTCAAAATTGATCCTAGGAATTCCAAATTGAATCTTGGGCATGGGCATGAAAGCACAAGCCTGCGGTCTTGGACATCTCAAAATTGATCCTAGACATGTCAAATTTAAACTTGGGCATGTCAAATTTAATCTTGGGCATGGGCTTGAAAGCACAAGCCTACGGTCTTGGACATCTCAAAATTGATCCTAGATATGTCAAATTTTAACTTGGGCATGTAAAATTGAATCTTGGGCATGGGAATGAAAGCACAAGCCTACGGTCTTGGGCATCTCAAAATTGATCCTAGACATGTCAAATTTAAACTTGGGCTTGTCAAATTGAATCTTGGGCATGGGAATGAAAGCACAAGCCTATGGTCTTGGGCATCTAAACATTATTCCTAGGCATGTCAAATTGAATCTTGGGCATGGGCATTAAAGCATAAGCCTATGGTCTTGGGAATCTCAAAATTGATCCTAGACATATCAAATTTAAACTTGGGCATGGGCATGAAAGCACAAGCCTAAGGTCTTGGGCATCTCAAAATTGATGCTAGGCATGTCTAATATAATCTTCGGCATGGGCATGAAAGCACAAGCCTACGGTCTTGGGCATCTCAAAATTGATCCTAGACATGTCAAATTTAAACGTGGGCATGTCAAATTGAATATTGGGCATGGGCATGAAAACACAAACCTACGGTCTTGGGAATCACAAAATTGATCATAGACATGTCAAATTTAAACTTGGGCATGGGCATGAAAGCACAAGCTTACAGTCTTGGGCACGTCAACATTGATCCTAGGCATGTCAAATTGAATCTTGGGCATGGGCCAGAAAGCCCAAGCCTACGGTCTTGGGCATCTAAAAATTGATCCTAGGCATGCAAATTGAATCTTGGGCATGGGCATGGGCATGAAAGCACAAGCCTACGGTCTTGGGCATCTCAAAATTGATCCTAGACATGTCAAATTTAAACTTGGGTATGTCAAATTGAATCTTGGGCATGGGCATGAAAGCACAAGCCTACGGTCTTGGGCATCTCAAAATTGATCCTAGGCATTTCAAATTTAATCTTGGACATGGGCATGAAAATTACAAGCCTACGGTCTTGGGCATCTCAAAATTGATCCTAGTAATTTCAAATTGAATCTTGGGCATGGGCATGAAAGCATAAGCCTGCGGTCTTGGACATCTCAAAATTGATCCAAGACATGTCAAATTTAAACTTGAGCATGTCAAATTGAATCTTGGGCATGGGCATGAAAGTACAAGCCTACGGTCTTGGGCACCTCAAAATTGATCCTAGATATGTCAAATTTAAACTTGGGCATGTAAAATTGAATCTTGGGCATGGGAATGAAAGCACAAGCCTACGGTCTTGGGCATCTCAATATTTATCCTAGACATGTCAAATTTAAACTTGGGCATGGGCATGAAAGCACAAGCCTACGGTCTCGGCATCTCAAAATTGATCCTAGACATGTCAAATTTAAACGTGGGCATGTCAAATTGAATCTTGGGCATGGGCATGAAAACACAAGCCTACGGTCTTGGGCATCACAAAATTGATCCTAGACATGTCAAATTTAAACTTGGGCATGGGCATGAAAGCACAAGCCAACGGTCTTGGGCATCTCAAAATTGATCCTAGATATGTCAAATTTAAACTTGGGCATGTAAAATTGAATCATGGGCATGGGAATGAAAACAAAATCCTATGGTCTTGGGGATCTCAAAATTGATCCTAGACATGTCAATTTAAACTTGGGCATGTAAAATTGAATCTTGGGCATGGGAATGAAAGCACAAGCCTACGGTCTTGGGCATCTCAAAATTTATCCTAGACATGTCAAATTTAAACTTGGGCATGGGCATGAAAGCACAAGCCTACGGTCTGGGCATCTCAAAATTGATCCTAGACATGTCAAATTTAAACTTGGGCTTGTCAAATTGAATCTTGGGCATGGGCATGAAAGCACAAGCCTACGGTCTTGGGCATCTCAAAATTAATCCTAGGCATGTCAAATTGAATCTTGGGAATGGGCATTAAAGCACAAGCCTACGGTCTTGGGAATCTCAAAATTAATCCTAGACATATCAAATTTAAACTTGGGCATGGGCATGAAAGCACAAGCCTACGGTCTTGGGATTCTCAAAATTGATCCTTGACATGTCAAATTTAAACGTGGGCATGTCAAATTGAATCTTGGGCATGGGCATGAAAACACAAGCCTACGGTCTTGGGCATCACAAAATTGATCCTAGACATGTCAAATTTAAACTTGGGCATGGGCATGAAAGCACAAGCCTACAGTCTTGGGCATGTCAAAATTGATCCTAGGTATGTCAAATTGAATCTTGGGCATGGGCATGAAAGCACAAGCCTATGGTCTTGGGCATGTCAAAATTGATCCTAGGAATGCAAATTGAATCCTGGGCATGGGCATGAAAGCACAAGCCTATGGTCTTGGGAATCTCAAAATTGATTTTCGACTTGTCAAATTTAAACTTGGGAATGTCAAATTGAATCTTGGGCATGGGCATGAAAGCACAAGCCTACGGTCTTGGGCATCTCAAAATTGATCCTAGGCATTTCAAAATTAATCTTGGCCATGGGCATGAAAAGCACAAGCCTATGTTCTCGGGCATCTAAAAATTGATCCTAGACATGTCAATTTAAACTTGGGCATGTCAAATTAAATCTTGGGCATGGGCATGAAACACAAGCCTACGGCCTTGGGCATCTCAAAATTGATCCTAGACATGTCAAATTTAAACTTGGGCATGGGCATGAAAGCACAAGCTTACAGTCTTGGGCACGTCAACATTGATCCTAGGCATGTCAAATTGAATCTTGGGCATGGGCCTGAAAGCCCAAGCCTACGGTCTTGGGCATCTAAAAATTGATCCTAGGCATGCAAATTGAATCTTGGGCATGGCCATGGGCATGAAAGCACAAGCCTACGGTCTTGGGCATCTCAAAATTGATCCTAGAAATGTCAAATTTAAACTTGGGTATGTCAAATTGAATCTTGGGCATGGGCATGAAAGCACAAGCCTACGGTCTTGGGCATCTCAAAATTGATCCTAGGCATTTCAAATTTAATCTTGGACATGGGCATGAAAATTACAAGCCTACGGTCTTGGGCATCTCAAAATTGATCCTCGTAATTTCAAATTGAATCTTGGGCATGGGCATGAAAGCATAAGCCTGCGGTCTTGGACATCTCAAAATTGATCCAAGACATGTCAAATTTAAACTTGAGCATGTCAAATTGAATCTTGGGCATGGGCATGAAAGTACAAGCCTACGGTCTTGGGCACCTCAAAATTGATCCTAGATATGTCAAATTTAAACTTGAGCATGTCAAATTGAATCTTGGGCATGGGCATGAAAGTACAAGCCTACGGTCTTGGGCACCTCAAAATTGATCCAAGACATGTCAAATTTAAACTTGAGCATGTCAAATTGAATCTTGGGCATGGGCATGAAAGTACAAGCCTACGGTCTTGGGCACCTCAAAATTGATCCTAGATATGTCAAATTTAAACTTGGGCATGTAAAATTGAATCTTGGGCATGGGAATGAAAGCACAAGCCTACGGTCTTGGGCATCTCAATATTTATCCTAGACATGTCAAATTTAAACTTGGGCATGGGCATGAAAGCACAAGCCTACGGTCTGGGCATCTCAAAATTGATCCTAGACATGTCAAATTTAAACGTGGGCATGCCAAATTGAATCTTGGGCATGGGCATGAAAACATAAGCCTACGGTCTTGGGCATCACAAAATTGATCCTAGACATGTCAAATTTAAACTTGGGCATGGGCATGAAAGCACAAGCCAACGGTCTTGGGCATCTCAAAATTGATCCTAGATATGTCAAATTTAAACTTGGGCATGTAAAATTGAATCTTGGGCATGGGAATGAAAACAAAATCCTATGGTCTTGGGGATCTCAAAATTGATCCTAGACATGTCAATTTAAACTTGGGCATGTAAAATTGAATCTTGGGCATGGGAATGAAAGCACAAGCCTACGGTCTTGGGCATCTCAAAATTTATCCTAGACATGTCAAATTTAAACTTGGGCATGGGCATGAAAGCACAAGCCTACGGTCTGGGCATCTCAAAATTGATCCTAGACATGTCAAATTTAAACTTGGGCTTGTCAAATTGAATCTTGGGCATGGGCATGAAAGCACAAGCCTACGGTCTTGGGCATCTCAAAATTAATCCTAGGCATGTCAAATTGAATCTTGGGAATGGGCATTAAAGAACAAGCCTACGGTCTTGGGAATCTCAAAATTAATCCTAGACATATCAAATTTAAACTTGGGCATGGGCATGAAAGCACAAGCTTACGGTCTCGGGATTCTCAAAATTGATCCTTGACATGTCAAATTTAAACGTGGGCATGTCAAATTGAATCTTGGGCATGGGCATGAAAACACAAGCCTACGGTCTTGGGCATCACAAAATTGATCCTAGACATGTCAAATTTAAACTTGGGCATGGGCATGAAAGCACAAGCCTACGGTCTTGGGCATGTCAAAATTGATCCTAGGCATGTCAAATTGAATCTTGGGCATGGGCATGAAAGCACAAGCCTACGGTCTTGGGCATGTCAAAATTGATCCTAGGAATGCAAATTGAATCTTGGGCATGGGCATGAAAGCACAAGCCTACGGTCTTGGGAATCTCAAAATTGATTTTCGACTTGTCAAATTTAAACTTGGGAATGTCAAATTGAATCTTGGGCATGGGCATGAAAGCACAAGCCTACGGTCTTGTGCATCTCAAAATTGATCCTAGGCATTTCAAAATTAATCTTTGCCATGGGCATGAAAAGCACAAGCCTATGGTATCGGACATCTAAAAATTGATCCTAGACATGTCAATTTAAACTTGGGCATGTCAAATTAAATCTTGGGCATGGGCATGAAACACAAGCCTACGGCCTTGGGCATCTCAAAATTGATCCTAGACATGTCAAATTTAAACTTGGGCATGGGCATGAAAGCACAAGCTTACTGTCTTGGGCACGTCAACATTGATCCTAGGCATGTCAAATTGAATCTTGGGCATGGGCCTGAAAGCCCAAGCCTACGGTCTTGGGCATCTAAAAATTGATCCTAGGCATGCAAATTGAATCTTGGGCATGGCCATGGGCATGAAAGCACAAGCCTAAGGTCTTGGGCATCTCAAAATTGATCCTAGAAATGTCAAATTTAAACTTGGGTATGTCAAATTGAATCTTGGGCATGGGCATGAAAGCACAAGCCTACGGTCTTGGGCATCTCAAAATTGATCCTAGGCATTTCAAATTTAGTCTTGGACATGGGCATGAAAATTACAAGCCTACGGTCTTGGGCATCTCAAAATTGATCCTAGTAATTTCAAATTGAATCTTGGGCATGGGCATGAAAGCATAAGCCTGCGGTCTTGGACATCTCAAAATTGATCCAAGACATGTCAAATTTAAACTTGAGCATGTCAAATAGAATCTTGGGCATGGGCATGAAAGTACAAGCCTACGGTCTTGGGCACCTCAAAATTGATCCTAGATATGTCAAATTTAAACTTGGGCATGTAAAATTGAATCTTGGGCATGGGAATGAAAGCACAAGCCTACGGTCTTGGGCATCTCAATATTTATCCTAGACATGTCAAATTTAAACTTGGGCATGGGCATGAAAGCACAAGCCTACGGTTTGGGCATCTCAAAATTGATCCTAGACATGTCAAATTTAAACGTGGGCATGTCAAATTGAATCTTGGGCATGGGCATGAAAACATAAGCCTACGGTCTTGGGCATCACAAAACTGATCCTAGACATGTCAAATTTAAACTTGGGCATGGGCATGAAAGCACAAGCCAACGGTCTTGGGCATCTCAAAATTGATCCTAGATATGTCAAATTTAAACTTGGGCATGTAAAATTGAATCTTGGGCATGGGAATGAAAACAAAATCCTATGGTCTTGGGGATCTCAAAATTGATCCTAGACATGTCAATTTAAACTTGGGCATGTAAAATTGAATCTTGGGCATGGGAATGAAAGCACAAGCCTACGGTCTTGGGCATCTCAAAATTTATCCTAGACATGTCAAATTTAAACTTGGGCATGGGCATGAAAGCACAAGCCTACGGTCTGGGCATCTCAAAATTGATCCTAGACATGTCAAATTTAAACTTGGGCTTGTCAAATTGAATCTTGGGCATGGGCATGAAAGCACAAGCCTACGGTCTTGGGCATCTCAAAATTAATCCTAGGCATGTCAAATTGAATCTTGGGAATGGGCATTAAAGCACAAGCCTACGGTCTTGGGAATCTCAAAATTAATCCTAGACATATCAAATTTAAACTTGGGCATGGGCATGAAAGCACAAGCTTACGGTCTCGGGATTCTCAAAATTGATCCTTGACATGTCAAATTTAAACGTGGGCATGTCAAATTGAATCTTGGGCATGGGCATGAAAACACAAGCCTACGGTCTTGGGCATCACAAAATTGATCCTAGACATGTCAAATTTAAACTTGGGCATGGGCATGAAAGCACAAGCCTACAGTCTTGGGCATGTCAAAATTGATCCTAGGCATGTCAAATTGAATCTTGGGCATGAGCCTGAAAGCACAAGCCTATGGTCTTGGGAATGTCAAAATTGATCCTAGGAATGCAAATTGAATCCTGGGCATGGGCATGAAAGCACAAGCCTACGGTCTTGGGAATCTCAAAATTGATTTTCGACTTGTCAAATTTAAACTTGGGAATGTCAAATTGAATCTTGGGCATGGGCATGAAAGCACAAGCCTACGGTCTTGGGCATCTCAAAATTGATCCTAGGCATTTCAAAATTAATCTTGGCCATGGGCATGAAAAGCACAAGCCTATGGTCTCGGGCATCTAAAAATTGATCCTAGACATGTCAATTTAAACTTGGGCATGTCAAATTAAATCTTGGGCATGGGCATGAAACACAAGCCTACGGCCTTGGGCATCTCAAAATTGATCCTAGACATGTCAAATTTAAACTTGGGCATGGGCATGAAAGCACAAGCTTACGGTCTTGGGCACGTCAACATTGATCCTAGGCATGTCAAATTGAATCTTGGGCATGGGCCTGAAAGCCCAAGCCTACGGTCTTGGGCATCTAAAAATTGATCCTAGGCATGCAAATTGAATCTTGGGCATGGCCATGGGCATGAAAGCACAAGCCTACGGTCTTGGGCATCTCAAAATTGATCCTAGAAATGTCAAATTTAAACTTGGGTATGTCAAATTGAATCTTGGGCATGGGCATGAAAGCACAAGCCTACGGTCTTGGGCATCTCAAAATTGATCCTAGGCATTTCAAATTTAATCTTGGACATGGGCATGAAAATTACAAGCCTACGGTCTTGGGCATCTCAAAATTGATCCTAGTAATTTCAAATTGAATCTTGGGCATGGGCATGAAAGAATAAGCCTGCGGTCTTGGACATCTCAAAATTGATCCAAGACATGTCAAATTTAAACTTGAGCATGTCAAATTGAATCTTGGGCATGGGCATGAAAGTACAAGCCTACGGTCTTGGGCACCTCAAAATTGATCCTAGATATGTCAAATTTAAACTTGGGCATGTAAAATTGAATCTTGGGCATGGGAATGAAAGCACAAGCCTACGGTCTTGGGCATCTCAATATTTATCCTAGACATGTCAAATTTAAACTTGGGCATGGGCATGAAAGCACAAGCCTACGGTCTGGGCATCTCAAAATTGATCCTAGACATGTCGAATTTAAACGTGGGCATGTCAAATTGAATCTTGGGCATGGGCATGAAAACATAAGCCTACGGTCTTGGGCATCACAAAATTGATCCTAGACATGTCAAATTTAAACTTGGGCATGGGCATGAAAGCACAAGCCAACGGTCTTGGGCATCTCAAAATTGATCCTAGATATGTCAAATTTAAACTTGGGCATGTAAAATTGAATCTTGGGCATGGGAATGAAAACAAAATCCTATGGTCTTGGGGATCTCAAAATTGATCCTAGACATGTCAATTTAAACTTGGGCATGTAAAATTGAATCTTGGGCATGGGAATGAAAGCACAAGCCTACGGTCTTGGGCATCTCAAAATTTATCCTAGACATGTCAAATTTAAACTTGGGCATGGGCATGAAAGCACAAGCCTACGGTCTGGCATCTCAAAATTGATCCTAGACATGTCAAATTTAAACTTGGGCTTGTCAAATTGAATCTTGGGCATGGGCATGAAAGCACAAGCCTACGGTCTTGGGCATCTCAAAATTAATCCTAGGCATGTCAAATTGAATCTTGGGAATGGGCATTAAAGCACAAGCCTACGGTCTTGGGAATCTCAAAATTAATCCTAGACATATCAAATTTAAACTTGGGCATGGGCATGAAAGCACAAGATTACGGTCTCGGGATTCTCAAAATTGATCCTTGACATGTCAAATTTAAACGTGGGCATGTCAAATTGAATCTTGGGCATGGGCATGAAAACACAAGCCTACGGTCTTGGGCATCACAAAATTGATCCTAGAAATGTCAAATTTAAACTTGGGCATGGGCATGAAAGCACAAGCCTACAGTCTTGGGCATGTCAAAATTGATCCTAGGCATGTCAAATTGAATCTTGGGCATGGGCCTGAAAGCACAAGCCTACGGTCTTGGGCATGTCAAAATTGATCCAAGGAATGCAAATTGAATCCTGGGCATGGGCATGAAAGCACAAGCCTACGGTCTTGGGAATCTCAAAATTGATTTTCGACTTGTCAAATTTAAACTTGGGAATGTCAAATTTAATCTTGGGCATGGGCATGAAAGCACAAGCCTACGGTCTTGGGCATCTCAAAATTGATCCTAGGCATTTCAAATTTAATCTTTGCCATGGGCATGAAAAGCACAAGCCTATGGTCTTTGGCATCTAAAAATTGATCCTAGACATGTCAATTTAAACTTGGGCATGTCAAATTAAATCTTGGGCATGGGCATGAAACACAAGCCTACGGCCTTGGGCATCTCAAAATTGATCCTAGACATGTCAAATTTAAACTTGGGCATGGGCATGAAAGCACAAGCCTACAGTCTTGGGCATGTCAAAATTGATCCTAGGCATGCCAAATTGAGTCTTGAGCATGGGAATGAAAGCACAAGCCTACGGTATTGGGTATCTCAAAATTGATCCAAGGCATGTTAAAATAAAAATCTTGGGCATGGGCATGAAAGCACAAGCCTACGGTCTTGGGCAACTCAAAATTGATCCTAGGCATGTCAAATTGAATCTTGTGAATGGGCATGAAAGCACAAGCCTAAGGTCTTGGGCATCTCAAAAATAATCCTAGGCATGTCAAATTGAGTCTTGGGCATGGGCGTGAAAGCACAAGCCTACGGGCTTGGGCATCTCAAAATTGATCCTAGGCATGTCAAAATAAAAACCTTGGGCATGGGCATGAAAGCACAAGCCTACGGTCTTGGGCATCTCAAAATTAATCCTAGACATGTCAAATTTAAACTTGGGCATGTCAAATTGAATCTTGGGCATGGGTATGAAAGCACAAGCCTACGATCGTGGGCATCTCAAAATTGATTCTAGACATGTCAAATTGAATCTTGGGCATGGGCATGAAAGCACAAGCCTACGGCCTTGGGCATCTCAAAATTGATCCTAGGCATGTCAAAATTGAATCTTGGGCATGGGCATGAAAACACAAGCCTACGGCCTTGGGCATCTCAAAATTGATCCTAGACATGTCAAATTTAAACTTGGGCATGTCAAATTGAATCTTGGGCATGGGCATGAAAGCACAAGCCTCCGGTCTTGGGCATCTTTAAATTGATCCTAGACATGTCAAATTTAAACTTGGGCATGTCAAATTGAATCTTGGGCATGGGCATGAAAGCACAAGCCTACGGTCTTGGGCATCTCAAAATTGATCCTAGGCATGTCAAAATTGAATCTTGGGCATGGGCATGAAAACACAAGCCTACGGCCTTGGGCATCTCAAAATTGATCCTACACATGTCAAATTTAAACTTGGGTATGTCAAATTGAATCTTGGGCATGGGCACGAAAGCACAAGCCTAAGGTCTTGGGAATCTCAAAATTGATCATGTCAAATTTAAACTTGGGCATGGGCATGAAAGTACAAGCCTATGGTCTTGGGCATCTCAAAATGATCCTAAACATGTCAAATTTAAACTTGGGCATGTCAAATTGAATCTTGGGCATGGGCATGAAAGCACAAGCCTACGGTCTTGGGCATCTCAAAATTGATCCTAGGCATGTCAAATTGAATCTTGGGAATGGGCATGAAAGCACAAGCCTAAGGTCTTGGGAATCTCAAAAATAATCCTAGGCATGTCAAATTGAGTCTTGGGCATGGGCATGAAAGCACAAGCCTACGGTCTTGGGCATCTCAAAATTGATCCTAGGCATTTCAAATTTAATCTTGGCCATGGGCATGAAAAGCACAAGCCTACGGTCTTGGGCATCTCAAAATTGATCCTAGACATGTCACTTTAAACTTGGGAATGTCAAATTGAATCTTGGGCAAGGGCATGAAAGCACAAGCGTATGGCCTTGGGCAACTCAAAATTGATCCTAGACATGTCAAATTTCAACTTGGGCATGGGCATGAAAGCACAAGCCTACAGTCTTGGGCATGTCAAAATTGATCCTAGGCATGTCAAATTGAGTCTTGGGCATGGGCATGAAAGCACAAGCCTACGGTCTTGGGCATCTCAAAATTGATCCTACGCATGTCAAAATAAAAATCTTGGGCATGGGCATGAAAGCACAAGCCTACGGTCTTGGGCATCTCAAAATTGATCCTAGACATGTCAAATTTAAACTTGGGAATGTCAAATTGAATCTTGGGCATGGGCATGAAAGAACAAACCTACGATCTTCGGCATCTCAAAATTGATCCGAGACATGTCAAATTGAATCTTGGGCATGGGCATGTAAGCATAATCCTACGGCCTTGGGCATCTCAAAATTGATCCTAGGAATGTCAAATTGAATATTGGGCATGGGCATGAAAGCACAAGCCTACGGTCTTGGGCATCTCAAAATTGATCCAAGACATGTCAAATTTAAACTTGTGTATGTCAAATTGAATTTTGGGAATGGGCATGAAAGCACAAGCCTACGGTCTTGGGCATCTCAAAATTGATTAAAGACATGTCAAATTTAAACTTGGGCATGTCAAATTGAATCGTGGGCATGGGCATGATACAAACCTACGGTCTTGGGCATCTTAAAATTGATCCTATGCATGTCAAATTGAATCTTGGGCAAGGGCATGGGCATGAAAGCACAATCCTACGGTCTTGGGCATATTTAAATTGATCCTAGACATGTCAAATTTAAAAATGGGCATGTCAAATTGAATCTTGGGCATGGGCATGAAAGAACAAGCCTACGGTCTTGGGCATCTCAAAATTGATCCTAGGGAGTGTTTTTCGTGAAAGAACAAGCCTACGGTCTTGGGCATGAAAGAACAAGCCTACGTGACAAAAAGGTCTGGATGCTGGACCTTAAGGGAGTGTTTTCCGTCAAGACTGCAAGGGAGTTGGTGCGAACAAAATTCCCAATTCTGGAGGAAGCTAGGTTGCTGTGGAGGAGGGTTGTGCACCCATCTTTGGCGGCTCAAAATTGGAAATTTGTTCGAGGAGCTTGTGCAACTTTGGACAAAGTAAGGAGCAGATTTAAGATTGCGTTGGCAGCGAGATGCAGCATTTGCAAAATTGAGGAGGAATCGTTGGAGCATGTCCTATGGAGCTGTAGATTTGCAAAACAAGCTTGGGAGTGGTTGGCAGGTATTTTTAAGCTTATTCCTCATTACAATTTGATCGCAGCAAACAAAGTTGCGAAAGGTTGTAGTAGAATGATTAAGGATCTGTGGTTGGTCTCTATTTTGGTGGTTCGATCTGAGTTGTGGTATCAACGCAACAAAATGGTGTATGAGAACAAAAAACCGTGCTGGATTTTCTTCCAAAACGTGTTTTCAACCTCATCCATGAGTATTCATCGAGAATGCAAGGAAACATGTTCAATACAAGAAGATTTACGGATTCTGAATTTTTTCAGAGTTAAATTTCGTAGAGTGAAGATTATTGAACCTTGTAGAGTGTCATTGGTTTCCTCCAATGCATAACCAATTGCTGCTGTGTTGCGACGGTGCCTCAAGGGGGAATCCGGGTGTGGCAGGGGCTGGCGTGGTGGCTAGAAATGAGAGCTGTGAAGTGGTGGGTGCAATGTGCATGGGTCTTGGTGTTATTTCTAATTACATGGCGGAGCTGTACGGAATTCTAGTTGGGCTTGAATGGGCAGTTCAGTTTGGGTATACAAATATTTTGATTCGATCCGATTGAATAAGTGTGATAAAAGCTTTGGAGGAAGATAGTGTGCCTGGTTTTGCATCAACGTTGGGAAGATGTCAAGAATCAGTATGCGTCCATCATTTTTATTCACACTTATCGTGAAGCAAATTTTGTCACGATAAAATGGCGAAGAGTGGTTGCTTATTGGACTCGTGTAAGGATTAGTTATATTGGTCGTCCAGTGTTTCTAAAGGCTATTGAATTTCCAAATGTATCTTATTTTCGATTTAAATAGTTTTGTGAGTTTTTTGGGGTTGCTGTGACCTCTTTTCTCACTAACTATCTTGTAAATATTTTTCCTTAATATAATTTTTGACTTATCAAAAAAAAAAAAAAAAAATCTCAAAATTGATCCTAGGCATGTAAAATTGAATCTTGGGAATGGGCATGAAAGCACAAGCCTAAGGTCTTGGGCATCTCAAAAATAATCCTAGGCATGTAAAATTGAGTCTTGGGCATGGGCGTGAAAGCACAAGCCTACGGTCTTGGGCATCTCAAAATTGATCCTAGGCATGTCAAAATAAAAACCTTGGGCATGGGCATGAAAGCACAAGCCTACGGTCTTGGGCATCTCAAAATTGATCCTAGACATGTCAAATTTAAACTTGGGCATGTCAAATTGAATCTTGGGCATGGGTATGAAAGCACAAGCCTACGATCTTGGGCATCTCAAAATTGATTCTAGACATGTCAAATTGAATCTTGGGCATGGGCATGAAAGCACAAGCCTACGGCCTTGGGCATCTCAAAATTGATCCTAGGCATGTCAAAATTGAATCTTGGGCATGGGCATGAAAACACAAGCCTACGGCCTTGGGCATCTCAAAATTGATCGTAGACATGTCAAATTTAAACTTGGGCATGTCAAATTGAATCTTGGGCATGGGCATGAAAGCACAAGCCTACGGTCTTGGGCATCTCAATTTAAACTTGGGCATGTCAAATTGAATCTTGGGCATGGGCATGAAAGCACAAGCCTACGGCCTTGGGCATCTCAAAATTGATCCTAGACATGTCAAATTTAAACTTGGGCAGGGGCATGAAAGCACAAGCCTACAGTCTTGGGCATCTCAAAATTGATCCTACGGATGTCAAAATAAAAATCTTGGGCATGGGCATGAAAGCACAAGCCTAAGGTCTTGGGCATCTCAAAATTGATCCTAGACATGTCAAATTTAAACTTGGGAATGTCAAATTGAATCTTGGGCATGGGCATGAAAGCACAAGCCTACGATCTTGGGCATCTCAAAATTGATCCGAGACATGTCAAATTGAATCTTGGGCATGGGCATGAAAGCATAAGCCTACGGCCTTGGGCATCTCAAAATTGATCCTAGGCATGTCAAATTGAATATTGGGCATGGGCATGAAAGCACAAGCCTACGGTCTTGGGCATATCGAAATTGATCCAAGACATGTCAAATTTAAACTTGTGTATATCAAATTGAATTTTTGGCATGGGCATGAAAGCACAAGCCTACGGTCTTGGGCTTCTCAAAATTGATCCAAGACATGTCAAATTTAAACTTGGGCATGTCAAATTGAATCGTGGGCGTGTGAATGGGCATGACACAAGCCTACGGTCTTGGGCATCTTAAAATTGATCCTATGCATGTCAAATTGAATCTTGGGCAAGGGCATGGGCATGAAAGCACAAGCCTACGGTCTTGGACATCTTTAAATTGATCCTAGACATGTCAAATTTAAACTTGGGTATGTCAAATTGAATCTTGGGCATGGGCATGAAAGCACAAGCCTAAGGTCTTGGGAATCTCAAAATTGATCATGTCAAATTTAAACTTGGGCATGGGCATGAAAGTACAAGCCTATGGTCTTGGGCATCTCAAAATGATCATAAACATGTCAAATTTAAACTTGGGCATGTCAAATTGAATCTTGGGCATGGGCATGAAAGCACAAGCCTACGGTCTTGGGCATCTCAAAATTGATCCTAGGCATGTCAAATTGAATCTTGGGAATGGGCATGAAAGCACAAGCCTAAGGTCTTGGGAATCTCAAAAATAATCCTAGGCATGTCAAATTGAATCTTGGGCATGGGCATGAAAGCACAAGCCTACGGTCTTGGGCATCTCAAAATTGATCCTAGGTATTTCAAATTTAATCTTGGCCATGGGCATGAAAAGCACAAGCCTACGGTCTTGGGCATCTCAAAATTGATCCTAGACATGTCACTTTAAACTTGGGAATGTCAAATTGAATCTTGGGCAAGGGCATGAAAGCACAAGCGTATGGCCTTGGGCAACTCAAAATTGATCCTAGACATGTCAAATTTCAACTTGGGCATGGGCATGAAAGCACAAGCCTACAGTCTTGGGCATGTCAAAATTGATCCTAGGCATGTCAAATTGAGTCTTGGGCATGGGCATGAAAGCACAAGCCTACGGTCTTGGGCATCTCAAAATTGATCCTACGCATGTCAAAATAAAAATCTTGGGCATGGGCATGAAAGCACAAGCCTACGGTCTTGGGCATCTCAAAATTAATCCTAGACATGTCAAATTTAAACTTGGGAATGTCAAATTGAATCTTGGGCATGGGCATGAAAGAACAAACCTACGATCTTGGGCATCTCAAAATTGATCCGAGACATGTCAAATTGAATCTTGGGCATGGGCATGTAAGCATAATCCTACGGCCTTGGGCATCTCAAAATTGATCCTAGGAATGTCAAATTGAATTTTGGGCATGGGCATGAAAGCACAAGCCTACGGTCTTGGGCATCTCAAAATTGATCCAAGACATGTCAAATTTAAACTTGTGTATGTCAAATTGAATTTTGGGAATGGGCATGAAAGCACAAGCCTACGGTCTTGGGCATCTCAAAATTGATTAAAGACATGTCAAATTTAAACTTGGGCATGTCAAATTGAATCGTGGGCATGGGCATGATACAAACCTACGGTCTTGGGCATCTTAAAATTGATCCTATGCATGTCAAATTGAATCTTGGGCAAGGGCATGGGCATGAAAGCACAATCCTACGGTCTTGGGCATATTTAAATTGATCCTAGACTTGTCAAATTTAAACTTGGGTATGTCAAATTGAAGCTTGGGCATGGGCATGAAAGCACAAGCCTAATGTCTTGGGTATCTCAAAATTGATCCTGGACATGTCAAATTTAAACTTGGGCATGGGCATGAAAGTACAAGCCTATGGTCTTGGGCATCTCAAAATGATCCTAGACATGTCAAATTTAAAAATGGGCATGTCAAATTGAATCTTGGGCATGGGCATGAAAGAACAAGCCTACGGTCTTGGGCATCTCAAAATTGATCCTAGGCATGTAAAATTGAATCTTGGGAATGGGCATGAAAGCACAAGCCTAAGGTCTTGGGCATCTCAAAAATAATCCTAGGCATGTAAAATTGAGTCTTGGGCATGGGCGTGAAAGCACAAGCCTACGGTCTTGGGCATCTCAAAATTGATCCTAGGCATGTCAAAATAAAAACCTTAGGCATGGGCATGAAAGCACAAGCCTACGGTCTTGGGCATCTCAAAATTGATCCTAGACATGTCAAATTTAAACTTGGGCATGTCAAATTGAATCTTGGGCATGGGTATGAAAGCACAAGCCTACGATCTTGGGCATCTCAAAATTGATTCTAGACATGTCAAATTGAATCTTGGGCATGGGCATGAAAGCACAAGCCTACGGCCTTGGGCATCTCAAAATTGATCCTAGGCATGTCAAAATTGAATCTTGGGCATGGGCATGAAAACACAAGCCTACGGCCTTGGGCATCTCAAAATTGATCCTAGACATGTCAAATTTAAACTTGGGCATGTCAAATTGAATCTTGGGCATGGGCATGAAAGCACAAGCCTACGGTCTTGGGCATCTCAATTTAAACTTGGGCATGTCAAATTGAATCTTGGGCATGGGCATGAAAGCACAAGCCTACGGCCTTGGGCATCTCAAAATTGATCCTAGACATGTCAAATATAAACTTGGGCATGGGCATGAAAGCACAAGCCTAAGGTCTTGGGCATCTCAAAATTGATCCTAGACATGTCAAATTTAAACTTGGGAATGTCAAATTGAATCTTGGGCATGGGCATGAAAGCACAAGCCTACGATCTTGGGCATCTCAAAATTGATCCGAGACATGTCAAATTGAATCTTGGGCATGGGCATGAAAGCATAAGCCTACGGCCTTGGGCATCTCAAAATTGATCCTAGGCATGTCAAATTGAATATTGGGCATGGGCATGAAAGCACAAGCCTACGGTCTTGGGCATATCGAAATTGATCCAAGACATTTCAAATTTAAACTTGTGTATATCAAATTGAATTTTTGGCATGGGCATGAAAGCACAAGCCTACGGTCTTGGGCTTCTCAAAATTGATCCAAGACATGTCAAATTTAAACTTGGGCATGTCAAATTGAATCGTGGGCGTGTGAATGGGCATGACACAAGCCTACGGTCTTGGGCATCTTAAAATTGATCCTATGCATGTCAAATTGAATCTTGGGCAAGGGCATGGGCATGAAAGCACAAGCCTACGGTCTTGGACATCTTTAAATTGATCCTAGACATGTCAAATTTAAACTTGGGTATGTCAAATTGAATCTTGGGCATGGGCATGAAAGCACAAGCCTAAGGTCTTGGGAATCTCAAAATTGATCATGTCAAATTTAAACTTGGGCATGGGCATGAAAGTACATGCCTATGGTCTTGGGCATGAAAGTACATGCCGATTCTAAACATGTCAAATTTAAACTTGGGCATGTCAAATTGAATCTTGGGCATGGGCATGAAAGCACAAGCCTACGGTCTTGGGCATCTCAAAATTGATCCTAGGCATGTCAAATTGAATCTTGGGAATGGGCATGAAAGCACAAGCCTAAGGTCTTGGGAATCTCAAAAATAATCCTAGGCATGTCAAATTGAGTCTTGGGCATGGGCATGAAAGCACAAGCCTACGGTCTTGGGCATCTCAAAATTGATCCTAGGCATGTCAAAATAAAAACCTTGGGCATGGGCATGAAAACACAAGCCTACGGTCTTGGGCATCTCAAAATTGATCCTAGACATGTCAAATTTATACTTGGGCATGTCAAATTGAATCTTGGGCATGGGCATGAAAGCACAAGCCTACGATCTTGGGCATCTCAAAATTGATCCTAGACATGTCAAATTGAATCTTGGGCATGGGCATGAAAGCACAAGCCTACGGCCTTGGGCATCTCAAAATTAATCCTAGGCATGCCAAATTGAATCTTGGGAAGGGGCATGAAAGCACAAGCCTACGGTCTTGGGAATCTCAAAATTCATCCAAGACATGTCAAATTTAAACTTGTGTATGTCAAATTGAATTTTGGTCATGGGCATGAAAGCACAAGCCTACGGTCTTGGGCATCTCAAAATTGATCCAAGACATGTCAAATTTAAACTTGGGCATGTCAAATTGAATCGTGGGCGTGGGCATGGGCATGACACAAGCCTACGGTCTTGGGCATCTTAAAATTGATCCTATGCATGTCAAATTTAAACATGGGCAAGGGCATGGGCATGAAAGCACAAGCATACGGTCTTGGGCATCTTTAAATTGATCCTAGACATGTCAAATTTAAACTTGGGTATGTAAAATTGAATCTTGGGCATGGGCATGAAAGCACAAGCCTAAGGTCTTGGGAATCTCAAAATTGATCCTAGACATGTCAAATTTAAACTTGGGCATGGGCATGAAAGTACAAGCCTATGGTCTTGGGCATCTCAAAATGATCCTAAACATGTCAAATTTAAACTTGGGCATGTCAAATTGAATCTTGGGCATGGTCATGAAAGCGCAAGCCTACGGTCCTGGGCATCTCAAAATTGATCCTAGGCATGTCAAATTGAATCTTCGGAATGGGCATGAAAGCACAAGCCTAAGGTCTTGGTCATCTCAAAAATAATCCTAGGCATGTCAAATTGAGTCTTGGGCATGGTCATGAAAGCACAAGCCTACGTTCTTGGGCATCTCAAAATTGATCCTAGGCATGTCAAAATAAAAATCTTGGGCATGGGCAAGAAAGCACAAGCCTACGGTCTTGGGCATCTCAAAATTGATCCTAGACATGTCAAATTTAAACTTGGGCATGTCAAATTGAATCTTGGGCATGGGCTTGAAAGCACAAGCCTACGATCTTGGGCATCTCAAAATTGATCCTAGACATGTCAAATTGAATCTTGGGCATGGGCATGAAAGCACAAGCCTACGGACTTGGGCATCTCAAAATTGATCCTAGGCATGTCAAATTGAATCTTGGGCATAGGCATGAAAGCACAAGCCTACGGTCTTGGGCATCTCAAAATTGATCCAAGACATGTCAAATTTAAACTTGTGTATGCCAAATTGAATTTTCGGCATGGGCATGAAAGCACAAGCCTACGGTCTTGGGCATCTAGAAATTGATCCAAGACATGTCAAATTTAAACTTGGGCATGTAAAATTGAATCATGGGCATGGGAATGACACAAGCCTACGGTCTTGGGCATCTTAAAATTGATCCTATGCATGTCAAATTGAATCTTGGGCAAGGGCATGGGCATGAAAGCACAAGCCTACGGTCTTGGGAATCTTTAAATTGATCCTAGACTTGTCAAATTTAAACTTGGGTATGTCAAATTGAAGCTTGGGCATGGGCATGAAAGCACAAGCCTAAGGTCTTGGGAATCTCAAAATTGATCCTAGACATGTCAAATTTAAACTTGGGCATGGGCATGAAAGTACAAGCATATGGTCTTGGGCATCTCAAAATGATCCTAGACATGTCAAATTTAAACTTCGGCATGTCAAATTGAATCTTGGGCATGGGCATGAAAGCACAAGCCTACGGTCTTGGGCATCCCAAAATTGATCCTATGCATGTCAAATTGAATCTTGGGAATGGGCATGAAAGCACAAGCCTAAGGTCTTGGGCATCTCAAAAATAATCCTAGGCATGTCGAATTGAGTCTTGGGCATGGGCATGAAAGCACAAGCCTACGGTCTTGGGCATCTCAAAATTGATCCTAGGCATGTCAAAATAAAAATCTTGGGCATGGGCATGAATGCACAAGCCTACGGTCTTGGGCATCTCAAAATTGATCCTAGACATGTCAAATTTAAAGTTGGGCATGTCAAATTGAATCTTGGGCATGGGTATGAAAGCACAAGCCTACGATCTTAGGCATCTCAAAATTGATCCTAGACATGTCAAATTGAATCTTGGGCATGGGCATGAAAGCACAAGCCTACGGCCTTGGGCATCTCAAAATTGATCCTAGGCATGTCAAATTGAATCTTGGGCATGGGCATGAAAGCACAAGCCTACGGTATTAGGCATCTCAAAATTCATCCAAGACATGTCAAATTTAAACTTGTGTATGTCAAATTGAATTTTGGGCATGGGCATGAAAGCACAAGCCTACGGTCTTGGGCATCTCAAAATTGATCCAAGACATGTCAAATTTAAACTTGGGCATGTCAAATTGAATCGTGGGCATGGGCATGACACAAGCCTACGGTCTTGGGCATCTTAAAATTGATCCTATGCATGTCAAATTGAATCTTGGGCAAGGGCATGGGCATGAAAGCACAAGCCTACGGTCTTGGGCATCTTTAAATTGATCCTAGACATGTCAAAATTAAACTTGGGTATGTCAAATTGAATCTTGGGCATGGGCATGAAAGCACAAGCCAAAGGTCTTGGGAATCTCAAAATTGATCCTAGACATGTCAAATTTAAACTTGGGCATGGGCATGAAAGTACAAGCCTATGGTCTTGGCTATCTCAAAATGATCCTAAACATGTCAAATTTAAACTTGGGCATGTCAAATTGAATCTTGGGCATGGGCATGAAAGCACAAGCCTACGGTCTTGGGCATCTCAAAATTGATCCTAGGCATTTCAAATTTAATCTTGGCCATGGGCATGAAAAGCAGAAGCCTACGGTCTTGGGCATATCAAAATTGATCCTAGACATGTCATTTTAAACTTGGGCATGTCAAATTGAATCTTGGGCATGGGCATGAAAGCACAAGCCTACGGCCTTGATCCACATCTCAAAATTGATCCTAGACATGTCAAATTTAAACTTGGGCATGGGCATGAAAGCACAAGCCTACAGTCTTGGGCATGTCAAAATTGATCCTAGGCATGTCAAATTGAATCTTGGGCATGGTCCAAAAACACAAGCCTACGGTCTTGGGCATATCAAAATTGATCCTAAGCAGGTCAAATTGAATCTTGGGCATGGGCATGAAAGCACAAGCCTCCGGTCTTGGGCATCTCAAAATTGATCCTAGACATGTCAAATTAAATTTAAACTTGGGCATGTCAAATTGAATCTTGGGCATGGGCATGAAAACACAATACTATGGTCTTGGGCATCTCAAAATTGATCCTAGACATGTCAATTTAAACTTGGGCATGTAAAATTGAATCTTGGGCATGGGAATGAAAGCACAAGCCTACGGTCTTGGGCATCTCAAAATTTATCCTTGACATGTCAAATTTAAACTTGGGCATGGGCATGAAAGCACAAGCCTACGGTTTGGGCATCTCAAAATTGATCCTAGACATGTCAAATTTAAACTTGGGTTGTCAAATTGAATCTTGGGCATGGGCATGAAAGCACAAGCCTACGGTCTTGGGAATCTCAAAATTAATCCTAGGCATGTCAAATTGAATCTTGGGCATGGGCATTAAAGCACAAGCCTACGGTCTTGGGAATCTCAAAATTAATCCTAGACATATCAAATTTAAACTTGGGCATGGGCATGAAAGCACAAGCCTACGGTCTTGGGCATCTCAAAATTGATCCTAGGCATGTCTAATTTAATCTTGGGCATGGGCATGAAATCACAAGCCTACGGTCTTCGGCTTCTCAAAATTGATCCTAGACATGTCAAATTTAAACGTGGGCATGTCAAATTGAATCTTGGGCATGGGCATGAAAACACAAGCCTACGGTCTTGGGCATCACAAAATTGATCCTAGACATGTCAAATTTAAACTTGGGCATGGGCATGAAAGCACAAGCCTACGATCTTGGGCATCTCAAAATTGATCCTAGACATGTCAAATTGAATCTTGGGCATGGGCATTGAAGCACAAGCCTACGGCCTTGGGCATCTCAAAATTAATCCTAGGCATGCCAAATTGAATCTTGGGAAGGGGCATGAAAGCACAAGCCTACGGTCTTGGGAATCTCAAAATTCATCCAAGACATGTCAAATTTAAACTTGTGTATGTCAAATTGAATTTTGGTCATGGGCATGAAAGCACAAGCCTACGGTCTTGGGCATCTCAAAATTGATCCAAGACATGTCAAATTTAAACTTGGGCATGTAAAATTGAATCGTGGGCGTGGGCATGGGCATGACACAAGCCTACGGTCTTGGGCATCTTAAAATTGATCCTATGCATGTCAAATTTAAACATGGGCAAAGGCATGGGCATGAAAGCACAAGCATACGGTCTTGGGCATCTTTAAATTGATCCTAGACATGTCAAATTTAAACTTGGGTATGTAAAATTGAATCTTGGGCATGGGCATGAAAGCACAAGCCTAAGGTCTTGGGAATCTCAAAATTGATCCTAGACATGTCAAATTTAAACTTGGGCATGGGCATGAAAGTACAAGCCTATGGTCTTGGGCATCTCAAAATGATCCTAAACATGTCAAATTTAAACTAGGGCATGTCAAATTGAATCTTGGGCATGGGCATGAAAGCGCAAGCCTACGGTCCTGGGCATCTCAAAATTGATCCTAGGCATGTCAAATTGAATCTTGGGAATGGGCATGAAAGCACAAGCCTAAGGTCTTGGTCATCTCAAAAATAATCCTAGGCATGTCAAATTGAGTCTTGGGCATGGTCATGAAAGCACAAGCCTACGTTCTTGGGCATCTCAAAATTGATCCTAGGCATGTCAAAATAAAAATCTTGGGCATGGGCAAGAAAGCACAAGCCTACGGTCTTGGGCATCTCAAAATTGATCCTAGACATGTCAAATTTAAACTTGGGCATGTCAAATTGAATCTTGGCATGGGCTTGAAAGCACAAGCCTACGATCTTGGGCATCTCAAAATTGATCCTAGACATGTCAAATTGAATCTTGGGCATGGGCATGAAAGCACAAGCCTACGGACTTGGGCATCTCAAAATTGATCCTAGGCATGTCAAATTGAATCTTGGGCATAGGCATGAAAGCACAAGCCTACGGTCTTGGGCATCTCAAAATTGATCCAAGACATGTCAAATTTAAACTTGTGTATGCCAAATTGAATTTTCGGCATGGGCATGAAAGCACAAGCCTACGGTCTTGGGCATCTAGAAATTGATCCAAGACATGTCAAATTTAAACTTGGGCATGTAAAATTGAATCATGGGCATGGGAATGACACAAGCCTACGGTCTTGGGCATCTTAAAATTGATCCTATGCATGTCAAATTGAATCTTGGGCAAGGGCATGGGCATGAAAGCACAAGCCTACGGTCTTGGGAATCTTTAAATTGATCCTAGACTTGTCAAATTTAAACTTGGGTATGTCAAATTGAAGCTTGGGCATGGGCATGAAAGCACAAGCCTAAGGTCTTGGGAATCTCAAAATTGATCCTAGACATGTCAAATTTAAACTTGGGCATGGGCATGAAAGTACAAGCATATGGTCTTGGGCATCTCAAAATGATCCTAGACATGTCAAATTTAAACTTCGGCATGTCAAATTGAATCTTGGGCATGCGCATGAAAGCACAAGCCTACGGTCTTGGGCATCCCAAAATTGATCCTATGCATGTCAAATTGAATCTTGGGAATGGGCATGAAAGCACAAGCCTGAGGTCTTGGGCATCTCAAAAATAATCCTAGGCATGTCGAATTGAGTCTTGGGCATGGGCATGAAAGCACAAGCCTACGGTCTTGGGCATCTCAAAATTGATCCTAGGCATGTCAAAATAAAAATCTTGGGCATGGGCATGAATGCACAAGCCTACGGTCTTGGGCATCTCAAAATTGATCCTAGACATGTCAAATTTAAACTTGGGCATGTCAAATTGAATCTTGGGCATGGGTATGAAAGCACAAGCCTACGATCTTAGGCATCTCAAAATTGATCCTAGACATGTCAAATTGAATCTTGGGCATGGGCATGAAAGCACAAGCCTACGGCCTTGGGCATCTCAAAATTGATCCTAGGCATGTCAAATTGAATCTTGGGCATGGGCATGAAAGCACAAGCCTACGGTATTAGGCATCTCAAAATTCATCCAAGACATGTCAAATTTAAACTTGTGTATGTCAAATTGAATTTTGGGCATGGGCATGAAAGCACAAGCCTACGGTCTTGGGCATCTCAAAATTGATCCAAGACATGTCAAATTTAAACTTGGGCATGTCAAATTGAATCGTGGACATGGGCATGACACAAGCCTACGGTCTTGGGCATCTTAAAATTGATCATATGCATGTCAAATTGAATCTTGGGCAAGGGCATGGGCATGAAAGCACAAGCCTACGGTCTTGGGCATCTTTAAATTGATCCTAGACATGTCAAATTTAAACTTGGGTATGTCAAATTGAATCTTGGGCATGGGCATGAAAGCACAAGCCAAAGGTCTTGGGAATCTCAAAATTGATCCTAGACATGTCAAATTTAAACTTGGGCATGGGCATGAAAGTACAAGCCTATGGTCTTGGCTATCTCAAAATGATCCTAAACATGTCAAATTTAAACTTGGGCATGTCAAATTGAATCTTGGGCATGGGCATGAAAGCACAAGCCTACGGTCTTGGGCATCTCAAAATTGATCCTAGGCATTTCAAATTTAATCTTGGCCATGGGCATGAAAAGCAGAAGCCTACGGTCTTGGGCATATCAAAATTGATCCTAGACATGTCATTTTAAACTTGGGCATGTCAAATTGAATCTTGGGCATGGGCATGAAAGCACAAGCCTACGGCCTTGGGCATCTCAAAATTGATCCTAGACATGTCAAATTTAAACTTGGGCATGGGCATGAAAGCACAAGCCTACAGTCTTGGGCATGTCAAAATTGATCCTAGGCATGTCAAATTGAATCTTGGGCATGGTCCTGAAAACACAAGCCTACGGTCTTGGGCATATCAAAATTGATCCTAAGCAGGTCAAATTGAATCTTGGGCATGGGCATGAAAGCACAAGCCTACGGTCTTGGGCATCTCAAAATTGATCCTAGACATGTCAAATTAAATTTAAACTTGGGCATGTCAAATTGAATCTTGGGCATGGGCATGAAAACACAATACTATGGTCTTGGGCATCTCAAAATTGTTCCTAGACATGTCAATTTAAATTTGGGCATGTAAAATTGAATCTTGGGCATGGGAATGAAAGCACAAGCCTACGGTCTTGGGCATCTCAAAATTTATCCTTGACATGTCAAATTTAAACTTGGGCATGGGCATGAAAGCACAAGCCTACGGTTTGGGCATCTCAAAATTGATCCTAGACATGTCAAATTTAAACTTGGGTTGTCAAATTGAATCTTGGGCATGGGCATGAAAGCACAAGCCTACGGTCTTGGGCATCTCAAAATTGATCCAAGATATGTCAAATTTAAACTTGTGTATGCCAAATTGAATTTTCGGCATGGGCATGAAAGCACAAGCCTACGGTCTTGGGCATTGATCCAAGACATGTCAAATTTAAACCAGGCATGTAAAATTGAATCATGGGCATGGGAATGACACAAGCCTACGGTCTTGGGCATCTTAAAATTGATCCAATGCATGTCAAATTGAATCTTGGGCAAGGGCATGGGCATGAAAGCACAAGCCTACGGTCTTGGGAATCTTTAAATTGATCCTAGACTTGTCAAATTTAAACTTGGGTATGTCAAATTGAAGCTTGGGCATGGGCATGAAAGCACAAGCCTAAGGTCTTGGGAATCTCAAAATTGATCCTAGACATGTCAAATTTAAACTTGGGCATGGGCATGAAAGTACAAGCATATGGTCTTGGGCATCTCAAAATGATCCTAGACATGTCAAATTTAAACTTCGGCATGTCAAATTGAATCTTGGGCATGGGCATGAAAGCAAGCCTACGGTCTTGGGCATCCCAAAATTGATCCTATGCATGTCAAATTGAATCTTGGGAATGGGCATGAAAGCACAAGCCTAAGGTCTTGGGCATCTCAAAAATAATCCTAGGCATGTCGAATTGAGTCTTGGGCATGGGCATGAAAGCACAAGCCTACGGTCTTGGGCATCTCAAAATTGATCCGAGATTTTTATTTTGACATGTCAAAATAAAAATCTTGGGCATGGGCATGAAAGCACAATCCTAAGGTCTTGGGCATCTCAAAATTGATCCTAGACATGTCAAATTTAAACTTGGGCATGTCAAATTGAATCTTGGGCATGGGTATGAAACCAAAAGCCTACGGTCTAAGGCATCTCAAAATTGATCCTTGACATGTCAAATTGAATCTTGGGCATGGGCATGAAAGCACAAGCCTACGGCCTTGGGCATCTCAAAATTGATCCTAGGCATGTCAAATTGAATCTTGGGCATGGGCATGAAAGCACAAGCCTACGGTCTTAGGCATCTCAAAATTCATCCAAGACATGTCAAATTTAAACTTGTGTATGTCAAATTGAATTTTGGTCATGGGCATGAAAGCACAAGCCTACGGTCTTGGGCATCTCAAAATTGATCCAAGACATGTCAAATTTAAACTTGGGCATGTCAAATTGAATCGTGGGCATGGGCATGACACAAGCCTACGGTCTTGGGCATCTTAAAATTGATCCTATGCATGTCAAATTGAATCTTGGGCAAGGGCATGGGCATGAAAGCACAAGCCTACGGTCTTGGGCATCTTTAAATTGATCCTAGACATGTCAAATTTAAACTTGGGTATGTCAAATTGAATCTTGGGCATAGGCATGAAAGCACAAGCCAAAGGTCTTGGGAATCTCAAAATTGATCCTAGACATGTCAAATTTAAACTTGGGCATGGGCATGAAAGTACAAGCCTATGGTCTTGGGCATCTCAAAATGATCCTAAACATGTCAAATTTAAACTTGGGCATGTCAAATTGAATCTTGGGCATGGGCATGAAAGCACAAGCCTACGGTCTTGGGTATCTCAAAATTGATCCTAGGCATTTCAAATTTAATCTTGGCCATGGGCATCTCAATATCAAAATTGATCCTAGACATGTCATTTTAAACTTGGGCATGTCAAATTGAATCTTGGGCATGGGCATGAAAGCACAAGCCTACGGCCTTGGGCATCTCAAAATTGATCCTAGACATGTCAAATTTAAACTTGGGCATGGGCATGAAAGCACAAGCCTAATCTTGGGCATAAAATTGATCCTAGGCATGTCAAATTGAATCTTGGGCATGGTCCTGAAAACACAAGCCTACGGTCTTGGGCATATCAAAATTGATCCAAGGCATGTCAAATAAAATCTTGGGCATGGGCATGAAAGCACAAGCCTACGGTCTTGGGCATCTCAAAATTGATCCTAGACATGTCAAATTAAATTTAAACTTGGGCATGTCAAATTGAATCTTGGGCATTTAAAACACAATTGGTCTTGGCATCTCAAAATTGTTCCTCATGTCAATTTAAATTTGGCATGTCAAATTGAATCTTGGGCATGGGAATGAAAGCACAAGCCTACGGTCTTGGGCATCTCAAAATTGATCCTTGACATGTCAAATTTAAACTTGGGCATGGGCATGAAAGCACAAGCCTACGGACTTGGGCATCTCAAAATTGATCCTAGACATGTCAAATTTAAACTTGGGCATGTAAAATTGAATCTTGGGCATGGGCATGAAAGCACAAGCCTACGGTCTTGGGCATCTCAAAATTGATCCAAGACATGTCAAATTTAAACTTGTGTATGCCAAATTGAATTTTCGGCATGGGCATGAAAGCACAAGCCTACGGTCTTGGGCATCTAGAAATTGATCCAAGACATGTCAAATTTAAACCTGGGCATGTAAAATTGAATCATGGGCATGGGAATGACACAAGCCTACGGTCTTGGGCATCTTAAAATTGATCCTATGCATGTCAAATTGAATCTTGGGCAAGGGCATGGGCATGAAAGCACAAGCCTACGGTCTTGGGAATCTTTAAATTGATCCTAGACTTGTCAAATTTAAACTTGGGTATGTCAAATTGAAGCTTGGGCATGGGCATGAAAGCACAAGCCTAAGGTCTTGGGAATCTCAAAATTGATCCTAGACATGTCAAATTTAAACTTGGGCATGGGCATGAAAGTACAAGCATATGGTCTTGGGCATCTCAAAATGATCCTAGACATGTCAAATTTAAACTTGGCATGTCAAATTGAATCTTGGGCATGGGCATGAAAGCACAAGCCTACGGTCTTGGGCATCCCAAAATTGATCCTATGCATGTCAAATTGAATCTTGGGAATGGGCATGAAAGCACAAGCCTAAGGTCTTGGGCATCTCAAAAATAATCCTAGGCATGTCGAATTGAGTCTTGGGCATGGGCATGAAAGCACAAGCCTACGGTCTTGGGCATCTCAAAATTGATCCTAGGCATGTCAAAATAAAAATCTTGGGCATGGGCATGAATGCACAAGCCTACGGTCTTAGGCATCTCAAAATTGATCCTAGACATGTCAAATTTAAACTTGGGCATGTCAAATTGAATCTTGGGCATGGGTATGAAAGCACAAGCCTACGGTCTTAGGCATCTCAAAATTGATCCTAGACATGTCAAATTGAATCTTGGGCATGGGCATGAAAGCACAAGCCTACGGCCTTGGGCATCTCAAAATTGATCCTAGACATGTCAAATTGAATCTCGGGCATGGGCATGAAAGCACAAGCCTACGGTATTAGGCATCTCAAAATTCATCCAAGACATGTCAAATTTAAACTTGTGTATGTCAAATTGAATTTTGGGCATGGGCATGAAAGCACAAGCCTACGGTCTTGGGCATCTCAAAATTGATCCAAGACATGTCAAATTTAAACTTGGGCATGTCAAATTGAATCGTGGACATGGGCATGACACAAGCCTACGGTCTTGGGCATCTTAAAATTGATCATATGCATGTCAAATTGAATCTTGGGCAAGGGCATGGGCATGAAAGCACAAGCCTACGGTCTTGGGCATCTTTAAATTGATCCTAGACATGTCAAATTTAAACTTGGGTATGTCAAATTGAATCTTGGGCATGGGCATGAAAGCACAAGCCAAAGGTCTTGGGAATCTCAAAATTGATCCTAGACATGTCAAATTTAAACTTGGGCATGGGCATGAAAGTACAAGCCTATGGTCTTGGCTATCTCAAAATGATCCTAAACATGTCAAATTTAAACTTGGGCATGTCAAATTGAATCTTGGGCATGGGCATGAAAGCACAAGCCTACGGTCTTGGGTATCTCAAAATTGATCCTAGGCATTTCAAATTTAATCTTGGCCATGGGCATGAAAAGCGAAGCCTACGGTCTTGGGCATATCAAAATTGATCCTAGACATGTCATTTTAAACTTGGGCATGTCAAATTGAATCTTGGGCATGGGCATGAAAGCACAAGCCTACGGCCTTGGGCATCTCAAAATTGATCCTAGACATGTCAAATTTAAACTTGGGCATGGGCATGAAAGCACAAGCCTACAGTCTTGGGCATGTCAAAATTGATCCTAGGCATGTCAAATTGAATCTTGGGCATGGTCTTGAAAGCACAAGCCTACGGTCTTGGGCATATCAAAATTGATCCTAAGCAGGTCAAATTGAATCTTGGGCATGGGCATGAAAGCACAAGCCTACGGTCTTGGGCATCTCAAAATTGATCCTAGACATGTCAAATTAAATTTAAACTTGGGCATGTCAAATTGAATCTTGGGCATGGGCATGAAAACACAATACTATGGTCTTGGGCATCTCAAAATTGTTCCTAGACATGTCAATTTAAATTTGGGCATGTAAAATTGAATCTTGGGCATGGGAATGAAAGCACAAGCCTACGGTCTTGGGCATCTCAAAATTTATCCTTGACATGTCAAATTTAAACTTGGGCATGGGCATGAAAGCACAAGCCTACGGTTTGGGCATCTCAAAATTGATCCTAGACATGTCAAATTTAAACTTGGGTTGTCAAATTGAATCTTGGGCATGGGCATGAAAGCACAAGCCTACGGTCTTGGGAATCTCAAAATTAATCCTAGGCATGTCAAATTGAATCTTGGGCATGGGCATTAAAGCACAAGCCTACGGTCTTGGGAATCTCAAAATTAATCCTAGACATATCAAATTTAAACTTGGGCATGGGCATGAAAGCACAAGCCTACGGTCTTGGGCATCTCAAAATTGATCCTAGGCATGTCTAATTTAATCTTGGGCATGGGCATGAAATCACAAGCCTACGGTCTTCGGCTTCTCAAAATTGATCCTAGACATGTCAAATTTAAACGTGGGCATGTCAAATTGAATCTTGGGCATGGGCATGAAAACACAAGCCTACGGTCTTGGGCATCACAAAATTGATCCTAGACATGTCAAATTTAAACTTGGGCATGGGCATGAAAGCACAAGCCTACAGTCTTGGGCATGTCAAAATTGATCCTAGGCATGTCAAATTGAATCTTGGGCATGGGCCTGAAAGCACAAGCCTACGGTCTTGGGCATCTCAAAATTGATCCTAGGCATGCAAATTGAATCTTGGGCATGGGAATGAAAGCACAAGCCTACGGTCTTTGGAATCTCAAAATTGATCTTCGACTTGTAAAATTTAAACTTGGGAATGTCAAATTGAATCTTGGGCATGGGCATGAAAGCACAAGCCTACGGTCTTCGGCATCTCAAAATTGATCATAGGCATTTCAAATTTAATCTTGGCCATGGGCATGAAAAGCACAAGCCTACGGTCTTGGGCATCTCAAAATTGATCCTAGACATGTCACTTTAAACTTGGGCATGTCAAATTGAATCTTGGGCATGGGCATGAAAGCACAAGCGTATGGCCTTGGGCAACTCAAAATTGATCCTAGACATGTCAAATTTCAACTTGGGCATGGGCATGAAAGCACAAGCCTACAGTCTTGGGCATGTCAAAATTGATCCTAGGCATGTCAAATTGAGTCTTGGGCATGGGCATGAAAGCACAAGCCTACGGTCTTGGGCATTTCAAAATTGATCCTACGCATGTGTTGATGGTGGATTTTCGTTCAAGGTTAAATTTGTAAAAAACCAGAAAAATCATGCGCTGACATCTTGTAAAAGATAAAGCCATTTATAAGTGTTGGATACTCCCTCACTTAATTCACCAAGAATGGAGCATGTAGCAACAATCCCATTCTGTGGATACATGAAATTCCTCCAGGTTGGAGCATGTGGCAACAATCCCTTCCTGTGAATTTCATATCAGCCTTGTATTTCCAGTACTCATTATCGGTGTGGCATGACGGTAAGTGTTACTATTACAGAGTAACACGAACCTCCAAACACTATAATGAAATCATGTACGAAATACCCGTACAGGCTGACTCTCGGTGTGTTATACTAGCCCGATTGAGCCCCTCTCGGTGTGTTATACTAGCCCGATTGAGCATCCGGACTAGACCGTATCGGTCCCCGGATATGATTCGATCGCAGTCATCCAACTCCATAAGTATGATTGGATGACCACAGATCAATTCCATCACCCCCAAGCAGGTAAGGAATACCCACGGCCGACCCCGCATGGTCGGTCATTGGCCTAGCTTGCCAAGAAACCGTTCATACCAAGCATTATGGACGGAAAACCCTAAATTAGGGTTTGCGGCATATTACATGTGTTGCAAAGCAGTCTCAACCATCCATCTTCGCGGTATAGATGGAGGGTGTAAATGTAGACTTAAAGGGCCCGAGCATGTCAACACGATCACCGTGGGACCGCCTACACACTTGACCAATCGGTCAAGACCAGCAATGTTTGGCCGTGACAAAATCGTCACCCAAACAAGAGATGGCGCACGGCTTTGAAAGCCAATATTAGGGTTTCAAGCCATCACGCGCGTCCATCTTCTCCGGCACGAATGAAGGGTCACGGATTAGATCAAGCAAGGGCCGGTCATACCAGCAAGACCACCGTGGGCCCATCTACCTCCTCATGTGTTCGGCCAAGGCATATCATGCCTGGTTAATCCCAAACGTGCATCCAAACTAGCATGGCCACGCCTCCCAAACCACAAACTGATCTCGACCGCTCAACTTCACCGGATGATTTAAGTGGCTTAGATCACGTTTTCATGGGATATTCAGGTATAGGCATGAACACCAGCCTGCCATCTTCACGTCAAACCCATCGGCCAAGACCGACCAAATTAGGTCGTCTTGGAACGCGCGCCGAAAAAAGCATGATGCGCGGCCTTTTGCGGCATCAATTTCCTATTGCAAAATTGATCTCGACCACTCCTCTTTGCCGGTCAAATTGAGTGGCCTAGATCGCACCTTCATGGGACAGTGAGACATGGACGTGTACGCTGGCATGCTATCTACATGCACGCACGGTCGGTTCTCTCCAAATCCCTTTCCATGCTCGGTTTCGACCAAGCAATACAACACCGGTCCTTCTGTGAGTGTACTGGGTGGAGGAGAGAAAAGGAAAGCTCCAGTGACGGAACAACAAACCAAGCGGACATCCCCGGCACACAAGACTTCGTCTCGAAAAGGAGCAGACAAAACTCCCGCACAAAACACTAAAGACACGGGTTTTCCTTTTCCCATGAATGAAGTGATAGAGCTCTTGGAAGCGTGGATCCAAGATGACGCCGTGAAGCTGCCCCCTATCAGACGTCCTCCAACCGAGGAAGAAATGGCAGATCCCAGAGATCTTGTTGCTACCACGAGTTCGTCCATCATCCAACCAAAGATTGCAACAGGTTGAAACATATTTTCGGGAAAAGGTAGAAACAGGGGAACTCCGGCTTGGAAACGAGGGTGTTCATAGAGACCCTTTACCTATCGGGAACTGCATGATTTACACGGGGATTACATTACTGCAAGACCGTACAATCTATGATAGAACACATATGTGAAATCTTGTACTTCTCCAAAGGACAGCGTCAAGACATATTTGCGGCCCTCAACCACGTTGTGTCGGGTAGGCGTTTGCATCCGATGGCAGATCCAGAACCCCAGTCTTTCCCGAAAGACATGAGCAATGGAAACTGGGACTCCTAACCGTCGCTCGTTTGAGAAACGTTGAATTCGATAGCGTGTTAATTGATACGGCTTCCGAATTTAACATCATTACTGTCAAGACCTTGAGAGCGGCAAAGATTTCGAAGCAGGAAGCTACTCGTCACCCAACTGTTGTTAAAGATTCAGCAGAAGAGCTTATAGATGCATATGGATACATTGATCTTGAAGTCGAATTGGGTGATGCCTCGACGCAAGCAAAGTTCTACATAGTCAAAGATCATCCCAACTACGACATGATCCTAGGGCACTCTTGGATGCAGGACAACAAAGCCATACTAGAAGTCTGTCCTCTACCGGTTTCGGTACCTGAAAGAATCTCCAACACGCCTTCCGGACCTCCTGATGATTATTTGCTGCCGTACCAGCAACGTGCCGCTGTGACACAACTTCCCGGGAAGAGCCCGTCGGCATACATTGAAAGGTCCCGATGTCAAGTAAGTCTCACCACACAACTCTCTTTGCAACCTACCGCCCCTCATTCTGATAAGTCCTGGGGACTGGCTCCAATCAACAAACCAACCCGGCTAAGAGATGTGAATGGGAGGCGGCCCTTTCAAGCGTTTTATCGGGAGCGTGGAAGCTATTTTGGTTAAAGACGATGAGACCAAGGTACAAGTATCGGCACGACCAAACCCGTTTGGAATTGGAGACCTGTGACGAAGGCGACTACGTTCAATGTTGGGAGCGTGACGGTGAAGATGACCACTCCACCCGACTTGCCTACCGAAAGAGAAGATGAACCGTACACAGTAGCGAGATGTTATCCTAGGCGGCTACCGCAAACTCATCAACGCCGATAAACTAGAGGGCATAACAATTCACTCACGATGGCTCAAACCCTACCGAACTTAAGATACGTGCTACTACCACTTTCCGGATCCTCCACACTTTAAAACGCTGTGCTATTTTTCCAAATAATGTTTCCTTTTTGATTTCATGTCATACTTGTAATTCCTCCAGGAAAATGATTGCAATGCTTGCATTCATAGTTAGGGTTCCAACTTTCAATTCTCAATTTAATCGAAGTATTATTTCCATCTGAGAACCTCTCTACCCCTAAAAACACAAAGCCCTGAGTCGGCCTAAATCAACACACTAAGCAAGAGAGGAAATCCTAAACAAGCATCTCATGGGAAGAAGGGAATAGAACGTGTGCACAAAAGGAAAAATGATTTGAGCCATCTGCCCCAGCAAAGCCAAGAAGATCTTGCATCAGGAGCAATAGTCCGTGGATATTCCATTATAGTATTACTTCTTTTATCACTAAGGATTACGTGTGAAGGCGCACCCTTGCGCCTGAGAAGGTTCGGTTGCAGTCTTGACAAAGGATTATAAAAGAAAAACTTTATTCAAACAATCAAATGGAGGAAAAAACCTTGAACCCGGCCGCCACCGAGTACAAGGAAGATGTTCGAGTGTACAAAATATACTTGGAAAGAAGAAAAAGAAAAGAGGTTTTAGTCGTCAAGAGGATCGACATCGCCTACACCACATCGGGTTACGCGGCGGCCAGTCACTGTTGATGCACCTCCCTCCGAATCTACCTCAACTTCCGCATCAGGCACCTCCGCAGCAGCACACTCCATCCCAACATCACCAGCGGAGCATTAAAAAGCGCATCAATATTAGGAGCCGTACCAATTGCTTTCAGATGTTCAGGTTCCTCTGTGTCGAGTCAAGAATTATCACGCCGTCCCGAACCAGGGTAATCACACTTGCCTTCATTCGGAGGTCGTTCATGCTCAACTCTCCGCCTCTTCAACCTCGCTGCAAATCTCTGCCCTTGCGCTTACTAGTGTCTGCAGGTGTTTCCTCGCGCCTCCACCGCTCCTCCATGTCAATCGCTTGTTGAAAGTGCACGGATACGTGCTCTGGCAATACGAAGGTGGGAGATAGACATCCCCTGTATAGCACGACCGACTTCGCGAAGTGGAAGATCGATCTTAGCCATTACTTCTTCGTGCGCATGGTTTTCGGGCTTGTCAACTTCAAAACTTCTTTACGGGAAAGCAACGAATGAGCGTCCACCGCTTCCATGATAAACTGCAAAGGAGAGGGAGTTATGAGCACACACAAAAAAAAAAAAAAAAAAGGAGATCATCAAATCCATCGATCAGTTAATCAGAAAGTCAGAGCAGTACCTGAGATATGGAATAAACGACCGTGAGACGATTCTTTATAATCTCACAAGTCGACGGAATCCCAGAAGGAAAAGGAAGCCTTTACTTGCCACCTATGAAGGCTGCTAATTCGGGATAACAATCGACGAGGCTTATCAGATATACCCGAGGAAAGCCGTGTATGATGAAGGAAGTACACCTGAAGAAGCGGCCGAGCTCAAATATGTACAAGAGGAACCAAAACGACTCACCAGATCAAGTCCTGTTTTCTTCGCATCCTTAATCAGAACCAACCAGTTCCAGGGCAACGCCTGACTATCCGGTAAATATGTATCTACTTTAGCCTGGTTATTTCAGTATATATGTATGTCACCATCTCATGCCTACCACACAATAGTGTAACCATTATGTGCTAGGCAGGGGACTTAATGTTGATGGTGGATTTTCGTTCAAGGTTAAATTTGTAAAAAACCAGAAAAATCATGCGCTGACATCTTGTAAAAGATAAAGCCATTTATAAGTGTTGGATACTCCCTCACTTAATTCACCAAGAATGGAGCATGTAGCAACAATCCCATTCTCAGAATACATGAAATTCCTCCAGGTTGGAGCATGTGGCAACAATCCCTTCTGTGAATTTCATATCGGCCTTGTATTTCCGGTACTCATTATCGGTGTGGCATGACGACCGAGTGTTACTCTTACGAGTAACACGAACCTCCAAGCACTATAATGAAATCATGTACGAAATACCCGTACAGTGCCGACTCTCGGTGTGTTATACTAGCCCGATTGAGCCCCTCTCGGTGTGTTATACTAGCCCGATTGAGCATCCGGAATGACCGTATCGGTCCGGATATGATCGATCGCGATTATCCAACTCCATAAGCATGATTGGATGACCCCAGATCAATTCCATCACCCCCAATCGGTATGGAATACCCACGGCCGGCCCCGCATGGTCGGTCATTGGCCTAGCTTGCCAAGAAAACGTTCATACCAAGCATTATGGACGGAAAACCTAAATTAGGGTTTGCGGCATATTACATGTGTTGCAAAGCAGTCTCAACCATCCATCTTCGCAGGTATAGATGGAGGGTGTAGATGTAGACTTAAAGGGCCCAGAGCATGTCAACACGATCACCGTGGGACCGCCTACACACTTGACCAATCGGTCAAGACCAATAATGTTTGGCCGTGACAAAATCGTCACCCAAACAAGAGATGGCGCACGGCTTTGAAAGCCAAAATTAGGGTTTCAAGCCATCGCGCGCGTCCATCTTCTCCGGCACGAATGGAGGGTCACAGATTAGATCAAGCAAGGTCAGGTCATACCAGCATGACCACCGTGGGCCCATCTACCTCCTCATGTGTTCGGCCAAGGCATATCATGCCTGGTTAATCCCAAACGTGCGTCCAAACTAGCATGGCCACGCCTCCCAAAACCACAAACCGATCTCGACCGCTCAACTTCACCGGATGATTTAAGTGGCTTAGATCACGTTTTCATGGGATATTCGGGTATAGGCATGAACACCAGCCTGCCATCTTCACGTCAAACCCATCGGCCAAGACCGACCAAATTAGGTCGTCTTGGAACGCCTTCGAAAAAGCATGATGCGCGGCTTTTTGCGGCATCAATTTCCTATTGCAAAATTGATCTCAACCACTCCTCTTTGCCGTCAAATTGAGTGGCCTAGATCGCACCTTTCATGGGACAGTGAGACATGGACGTGTATCTTTGGCATGCTATCTACATGCACGCACTGGTCGGTTCTCTCCAAATCCCTTTCCATGCTCGGTTTCGACCAAGGTCAAAGAGTGATGCTTGCGCACCTCTTCAAAAACCCTAATATTCATTAACGGTCGCAGATGAGTGTCTCAAAGATCATCTCATCCGTCCAACTTCACCAAACTTGGTTATACAACCCTGGTCGGGAGTTATTTGGTCGGTGAGGCGTTATTACCCATCACTTTACCACACCATAATGCGATATCTGCATAAAATACACACGATACTTTACAAGTATCAACTTTCCGAATAACACGATTATTCAATTCAAGATTACATGCTATCTTTCGTGGATCCACGATCCACATTCCAGACATCAATCATGTCACAAACCGGGGGATACATGCGGGGTATTGGTCCAGCGGTTTACGGCGTGCGGCATGCAACGCGCCATCACAAGAACGTGTCGGGGAAGTCATGGACGGTTAGAGATGAACGGAGAAGTGGGCAAGACTGGTCGTGTGGCACCGACGCACAACTCCACTACTCCATCACTCCACTTCCTCCACTTCCCACGAGAGACGTGAATGAGGCTCAATGACTTGTATAAATAGGTTCTCCGCCCTATTTCAAACAACAAGACAAGTCCAGACAAGACAGGAAACCAAGTGTTAATACAAAACGTATTCAAACACCCAGAGCTTGCTTGCATTAATCATAAGCCTGCTCACCTTTCTGTTACAAGCCATAAGCAAGCCAACATCTTCACAATCTCAACACCTTCTTCGCTTCCCTCCCTAAGATCAACCCCATCTCCTTCACTTTGTGACCGAAACAAGTCCGAAACGGCCATTTCTTGGTTTAGGCCGGACTTGCACGATTGATCTCTCGAATCTACAAGCACTCACCGCGCAGTGCATTTGTTTAAGGTTTAAATTCATTCCTCCCCAAATTACCAAATTCTGCAGGAGTAGTTTTCACCCATAAACAATTGGCGACCACAGTGGGAGATTAATCTCTCGGTTGTAAAGTCAATTTCTTCGAAATCCGATTCAATTTTATCAATTTCAAAAGGGTAGATCTTAGAATCAATTCAATTAACAATTCATTTCAAGATGGTGGAATTAAGGTCTGGATCTGCAATCAACTCTGATGGGGCTAGTGTGGGTACCAATCCACGGTGTCGAAGTACAGCCGGTGGAGCTACCGTAGCCAACACATCTCGAGGAGCCGTTACCTCTATCACCAACACTAGCGGAGCAGGAGACATCCCCGTAGGTGTAACGCCTCCCATCACCGCGAGCCGGAGCAGCGCAAATCCGGCATCTCCTCAAGTGTAACACCTCCGGTGGTCACCGGAGCAACAACTTTCACTCCTCCATCGGGACGAGGAGCCGGAGGCACAAGAGGAGGACCACCGTCCATTACCGCAGATGCGGACTTGATGGAGAAACGGGAAGTTCTTGCTAAGACTCAAGCAGATTTGGCCGCAACTCGGAAGGAGGTACTCGCTTTCCTCAAGACCTTGGTGAACGATTGCCGCGGGATTCACGTCAATCTTTGGAGCCAACAAGAGATGCCTTCAATTCACCGGAGCGGCGTTTCCACCGGACGAAGCTCGTGTTGCTCCTGAATGTTCAAGATAAAGGGACCAGCCACCCAACTTCATCACACGTGAGGATCTAGAACGACTCCTTCAAAGCCGAGGCAAAGGAAATCGCGGATGCACACCAACACCAACCTCCATACCCTCAAGATATGCAACGAATCCCTCTTCCAAGAGGTTACACCTCTCCCAGTTCTCCCTCTACGGCAGATGCTTGGTAATGCTCGTGAACATGTCTCTCGGTTCTTGGAATCCTTGGGGGAACATGAATACAATCATGTTACTGCGCATGAAAGAATTCTCGAAATCACTTACGGGAGGGCATACACTGGTACAACAACATCGCACCTAACGGATATCCAATCTGGAGGGAGATGGTCGGTGCTTTCTACGAAAGTATTTCTTCGTGTCTAAACAAATCACATTTTCGGATCTAGGAAGAATTCTTCAATGGAACAACGAGCATCCTAACAACTTCGTCAAAAAGATTCGAACTCAAGCGCTGGATTGTCATGACCCGAACGTCACCGAACGACAATTGGTGGAGTTGTGCATCAACGGGATGATACCCATATACCGCGCTCTGTTTGAGAACACAGGCTTTCAAACGTTCTCGAACTCCACGAGGCCAAACGTTCGGCAACAAATCGCACCGGCACTACTAGAAAGAACCCGAGTTGTTCGAAGTGAAGATTCACGTGAAAGTCGAGGAGCGGGCGCCTCACGAACAAGCAATACAACACCGGTCCTTCAGCGGAGTGTGTTGGGCGGAGGAGAGAAAAGGAAAGCTCCAGTGACGGAACAACAAACCAAGCGGACGACACACAAGACTTCGTCTCGAAAAGGAGCAGACAAAACTCCTGCACAAAACACTAAAGACACGGGTTTTCCTTTTCCCATGAATGAAGTGATAGAGCTCTTGGAAGCGTGGATCCAAGATGACGCCGTAAAGCCGCCCCCTATCGGACGTCCTCCAACCGAGGAAGAAATGGCGGAGATCCCCGAGATCTTTGTTGCTACCACAGGTTCGTCCATCATCCAACCAAAGATTGCAACGAGTTGAAACAGATTTTCGGGAAAAGGTAGAAACGAGGGAACTCCGGCTTGGAAACGAGGGTGTTCATAGAGACCCTTTACCTATCGGGAACTGCATGATTTACGGGGATTACATTCGCAAGACCGTACAATCTATGATAGAACACATATGTGAAATCTTGTACTTCTCCAAAGGACAGCGTCAAGACATATTTGCGGCCCTCAACCACGTTGTGTCGGGTAGGCGTTTGCATCCGATGCTTGATCCGGAACCCCGGTCTTTCTGAAAGACATGAGCAATGAAGCTGGGACTCCTAACCGTCGCTCGTTTGAGAAACGTTGAATTCGATAGCGTGTTAATTGATACGGCTTCGAATTTAACATCATTACTTGTCAAGACCTTGAGAGCGGCAAAGATTTCAAGCGAGGAAGCTACTCGTCACCCAAGCTGTTGTTAAAGATTCGGCGAGAAGAGCTTAGAGATGCATATGGATACATTGATCTTGAAGTCGAATTGGGTGATGCCTCGACGCAAGCAAAGTTCTACATAGTCAAAGATCATCCCAACTACGACATGATCCTAGGGCACTCTTGGATGCGGGACAACAAAGCCATCTTTGGAAGTCTGTCCTCTCTAGGTTTCGGTACACAGAAAGAATCTCAACACGCCTTCGGACCTCCTGATGATTGTTTGCTGCCGTACCAGCAACGTGCCGCTGTGACACAACTTCCCGGGGAGAGCCTGTCGGCATACATTGAAAGGTCCCGATGTCAAGTAAGTCTCACCACACAACTCTCTTTGCAACCTACCGCCCCTCATTCTGATAAGTCCTGGGGACTGGCTCCAATCAACAAACCAACCCCGGCTAAGAGATGTGAATGGGAGGCCGGCCCTTTCAAGCGTTTTATCAGGAGCGTGGAAGTTGTTTTGGTTAAAGACGATGAGACCAAGGTACAAGTATCAGCACGACCAAACCCGTTTGGAATTGGAGACCTGGTGACGAAGGAGACTACGTTCAATGTTGGGAGCGTGACGGTGAAGATGACCACTCCACCTGACTTGCCTACCGAAAGAGAAGATGAACCGTACACAGTAGCAGATGTTATCCTAGGCGGCTCACCGCAAACTCATCAACGCTGATAAACTAGAGGGCATAACAATTCACTCACGATGGCTCAAACCCTACCGAACTTAAGATACTGTGCTACTACCACTTTCCAGCATCCTCCACACTTTAAAACGCTGTGCTATTTTTCCAGCGTGTTTCCTTTTTACAGTTTCATGTCATACTTGTAATTCCTCCAGAAAATGATTGCAATACTTGCATTCATAGTTAGGGTTCCAACTTTCAATTCTCAATTTAATCGAAGTATTATTTCCATCTGAGAACCTCTCTACCCCTAAAAACACAAAGCCCTGAGTCGGCCTAAATCAACACACTAAGCAAGAGAGGAAATCCTAAACAAGCATCTCATGGGAAGAAGGGAATAGAACGTGTGCACAAAAGGAAAAATGATTTGAGCCATCTGCCCCAGCAAAGCCAAGAAGATCTTGCATCAGGAGCACAAGTCCGTGGATATTCCATTATAGTATTACTTCTTTTATCACTAAGGATTACGTGTGAAGGCGCACCCTTGTGCCTGAGAAGGTTCGGTTGCAGTCTTGACAAAGGATTATAAAAGAAAAACTTTATTCAAACAATCAAATGGAGGAAAAAACCTTGAACCGGCCGCCACCGAGTACAAGGAAGATGTTGATGTACAAAATATACTTGGAAAGAAGAAAAAGAAAAGAGGTTTTAGTCGTCAGAGGATCGACATCGCCTACACCAGCTGTCGGGTTACGCCGGTAGTCACACTGTTGATGCACCTCCCTCAGAATTTACCTCAACTTCCGATCGGCACCTCCAGCGGCACACTCCATCCCAACATCACCGGAGCATTAAAAAGCGCATCAACATTAGGAGCCGTACCAATTGCTTTCGGATGTTCGGGTTCCTGCGTGTCGGAGTCAAGAATTATCACGCCGTCTGAACCGGGTAATCACACTTGCCTTCATTCGGAGGTCGTTCATGCTCAACTCTCGCCTCTTCAACCTCGCGCAAATCTCTCTGCCCTTGCGCTTACTAGTGTCTCGGTGTTTCCTCGCGCCTCCACCGCTCCTCCATGTCAATCGCGGTGAAAGTGCACGGAGATACGTGCTGCGGCAATACGAAGGTGGGAGATAGACATCCCCAGCCTTATAGCACGGCCAGACTTCGCGAAGTGGAAGATCGATCTTAGCCATTACTTCTTCGTGCGCATGGTTTCGGGCTTGTCAACTTCAAAACTTCTTTACGGGAAGCAACGAGAATGAGCGTCCACCGCTTCCATGATAAACTGCAGAGGAGAGGGAGTTATGAGCACACAAAAAAAAAAAAAAAAAAAAAAGAGGAGATCATCAAATCCATCGATCAGTTAATCAGAAAGTCAGAGCAGTACCTGAGATATGGAATAAACGACCGTGAGACGATTCTTTATAATCTCACAAGTCGACGGAATCCCAGAAGGAAAAGGAAGCCTTTACTTGCCACCTATGAAGGCTGCTAATTCGGGATAACAATCGACGAGGCTTATCAGATATACCTTAGGAAAGCCGTGTATGATGAAGGAAGTACACCTGAA